>PVJS01002519.1:10135-83824 GCA_004027185.1 Glis glis | reverse complement strand
ATATATATATATATATATATATATATATATAATTTTTTTTGGTGGTCATACTAGAGATTGAACCCAGGAGCATGCTACCTCTGAGCTACACCCCCAGCCCTATTACATCTTTTTTTGAAACAGGATCTTGCTAGGTTGCTAAGAGTCTTACTACATTGCTGAGGCTGTCCTCAAACCTGTGATCCTCCTGTCTCAGCCTCCAAAGTACTGGGATTACAGGTGTGTACCACCACACCTGGCCTCCCAGCCCATTTTATTTTATTTTATTTTTGGTACTGGGGATTGAGCCCAGGGGAATTCTACCTCTGAGCTACACCCCCAGCCATATTTTGTTTTTATTTTGAGGCAGTCTTTTTAGGTTGATGAGAGTCTCACTATTTGCTGAGGCTGTCCTCGAACCTGCAATCCTCCTGTCTCAGCCTCCCAAGTACTGGGATTACAGGTGTGAGCTACCACACTCGGCATCCCAATTTTATTTTTTATTTTAAAACAGGGTCTTGCTAAGTTGCTGAGAGTCTTGCTACATTGCTGAGGCTGGCCTCAAAACTGCGATCCTCCTGTCTCAGCCTCCCAAGTACTGGGATTATAGGCATGCACCACCATGACTGGCTAAAATCTGTTTTAACTTATTTCCCCTTTCCATTTTCCAAATGAGTAAACTGAGGCCTGGAGATGTTAAATGACCCACCCCATGTCCCACAACCAGGAAATGGCAGAGTTGGGATTTGAAGCTGGATCTCAGTCCAAGTCGAGCATCCTTCCCTCAGCCGCTGTCTGTAGATAGACCGGGGCCCGGGAGGAAGAGAGGAGGAAGGTGGGGTGTGGGGAGGCTACCGCACATCTCTTGGAGCAGGTGCTTTGCTCTGTGGTCCCCCCACTACCGACTCCGCTGGCCTGTCACTTCCTTCTGCTGTCCAGCTCCGTCCTGTCTCTGGATTCTTGAGAGAGGACATGGGGGAATGGAGGGCAAGACACACACTCCTCAGGAAGATGGGGAAACAGACCTGCCTGAAGCCTGACCCTCCTCCCTCTGGACCTGCTGTTCCGCTGGAGTCTGTATTTCCTGGCAGGAGCTCCTGGGGGACTGGAGCTATCCTGGCCCCTCTGTGTCCCCAGTACCCATTGTAGAGACCATGGCCAGGACAGCTGGAGCGTGGGAAAAAGCGATCGCATAGATGGACGGATGCGTGGATGTCTCCCACTCACTGTCCCTTCTCTCCATCCCTCTTTCTCCATCCCTGCCTCTGTCTCCCTATGTTTCTCTTTTTCTCCCTCCACCTCTGTGTTCCTGCCTGCCTCTTTTCCTCTCCAGGGTCCACTCTTACAGGGCCCGAGGGTCTTAGCTCCCCAGGTTTGCATTAAGTTGTTTATCCAAAGCAGATTTGGATGCCTGAGCTCTCCTTCCAGGCCCCAGAGGAGGAAGCGCCCCCGACGGGTGGTCTCCGTGGCCTCAGCCCAGGGTTTGGCTTCCAGCTCTGATCAGACACAGCCTCTCTCTGCCTTGTGTTCCATACTCAGGATCACATACAAAGTCAAGTGCACAAACTGCAGGTGTGTTCAGCTCACAAATCTTTACATGCCTACCTACCCAGGTAACCATCACCCAGGTCCACAGGTAGGACATCTCCAGCCCTGCAGCCCTCCTGGTCAGTGCCTGCTGGAGGTACTGCTCATCTTCTTTTCAATGTTGATTGTTTTTGCCTGTTCTTGAGCTTTGTGGTGGGTTGAATCGTCTCCCTCCAAAAGATATGTTCAAGTTCTGATCCCTGGTATCTTGAATGTGATGTTATTTGGAAGTAGGGTCTTTGCACATATAATTGAGTTAAAATGAAGTCATTCGGGATTAGGGTGGGTCTTAAAGTCAATGACTGGTGTCACATTAAGAGAAAGGAGAGGGAGATTTGGACCTGGGGATGCGGAGGAGACTCATAGGGGAAAAGATCACTTGAAGGCAGAGGTATTTGGAGTGGAATATCTACAAGTCATGGAGCACCACTGATGGCCGCAGCTACCAGAAGCTGAGAGGCAAGATGGAGCCTTCCCGAGAGCCTTCAGAGGGAGCGTGGCCCCGCCGGCACCTCGAGTTTTTACTTCTGGCCTCCACAACTGTGAGAAAATATGTTTTTGTTGTCTTAAGCTACCACATTTGTGGTCATTTGTTATGGTGACCCCAGCAGACAAATTTGAACTTCATAGAAATGGAATCCTACACTGTATTTCTTTGTGCCTAAATATATGCTCATATTGTGCCTGTGAGACCCATCCAGGTTGTTGTGTGTAGCAGTTTATTCTTTTTGTTTCTGCATAGAATCCCATTGTATAAATATATAGGTTGGGCATCTCTAAACCGAAAATCTGAAATGCTCCAAAATCCAAAACAATTCGAGCATGGCTATGACCCCACAAGTAGAAAATTCCACACCATGAAACTTTGTTTCATGCACAAAATTATTTAAAATATTATATAAAATCACCTCCAGGCTAGACATATAGGTGTATATTAAACATAAATGAATTGCATGTTTAGACTTGGGTCCTATCCAAGTCTAGTATCGAGGGGCTGGGGATGTAGCTCAGTGGTAGAGTGTTGGTAACATGCTCAAGGCCCTGGGTTCAATCCTTAGTACCACAAAAGCAGCAGTAGCAATGTTAGAAGTAAATATTCCAAAATCTGGAAAACAAAAATCTGAAATGTGAAACATTACTGATCCATTTCAGATAAGAGTTACTTAGCCTGTATTGCAATTTATTTACCCATTCTAGTGTTGATGTATATTTGAATTATTTACTTATTGCTATTATGGGTAATGATACTAAAGAATGTTTCTGCCTTTTTGTGGATATACTGTACTCATAAAAATGGGTATATATCTAGGAGTGTAACTGCTGGGTTTTATGGTAAGTATATGCTTAACTTTTTGAGGAATTGCTAGATTTTTTTAAAGCAATTGTATAATTGTACATTCCCACCAGCAGTGTGTGAGAATGCCACTTGTTCCCCATCCTGGCAACACTTAGAAGTGTCAGTCTTTAAATTTTAGCTTTCTGCTGGGTGTGCAAGGGTATCCCATTGTGGTTGTAACTGTCATTTCCCTGGTGAGTAATGATGGTGAAGCACTTTCTCATACGCTTTGGGGCATTTAAAAATCCTTGTTTTTAAAGTGCTCATTCAAGTGTTAGGCCTATTTTTGAAAAGGGGGTTGTTTGATATCTTCTTATTGATTTGTAGGCATTCTTTACATATGGTGTTGCAATCTTGTGGTTAGCTATACTCATTAGAAAGATTCTCTCTCACTCTGTGGGTTGCCTTTCCTTTAATGTTGTCTTATGTTGAACAGAAGTCTTTGATTTTTCTTTTTTTGTTTTTTTTGTTTTTTGTTTTTTTGAGGTCCTAGGGATAGAACCTAGGGCCTCACTTGTGCTAGGCAAGCACTCTACCATTGAGCTACACCCCCACCCACTGAATTTTATTGATGTAGAATGTATCATTCTTCTCTCTAGTGCTTAGTGCTTTTTCTGCCCTGTTAAAGAAATCTCTGTCTATCCAGAGGTCATGAAGACATTCTCCTATGTTTTATTTTAGAGGCTTTACAATTTGACCGTTCACATTTAGGCCTATGACCTACAGGGACCTGCAGCATTTTAAATCTCAGCAGAGTCAGGATTAGCCTGCCTGCCCACGCCCTCTCCAAACTTGGTGGCCCCAGCATTTGGAAAAAACCTTTCCCTCCTGGGTCGCCAGCTGCGTAGCCTGTTTCAATGGCCCAGCCCTTCCTCCAGGCCCTGGGATTAATAAAAGCCTGTGGTTTTCAGACTGAGAGCTGGTTCTAACGTCTGCCAGCATTCAGGCAGCGCGGTGGGGGCCACCATTCCCTCTCCATGTTTGCTTTTTTTCCCACCTGGCATGGGACAACCTCATCTGCTCAAGCCATTCTGAGGGTCCCCAGACCATAATTAGGAATCTCCAAGGATTCCCCTTACCTGTCCCTTCCAAGTCCTCCTAAACCTATGCGACAGCCTGGCCTTCCCAATCCCTGCTCTGCACTCATTCATAGATTTAAGGGCAGAAAGAGCTCAACCCATCCTGTGATGGCAAAGAGCTTCTATTGCCCACCGTTTATGATGGGCGATGTCTGTTGAGGAATGTTAAGAAGGATTCTGAGTCTTTCCAGGCCCAGCAGGTGAGAATCATACAGTCAACCTTGATCTAGTCTAGGTCTCTCATGAAGATCATCCAAAGCAGGGTGTAAATGGCTCATTCAATGGCACTCAGCTATTAATTACTGAAAGGCTGAGAAAGGGAAGGGGGGGCATGGCTCTACGGCAGAACAGGCTTTATTGAGATAAAACCTGTGGAGGGGGGTCTCCAGGAAAGTATGGAGCCTCTATCTGCTTACAGATTGAGGGGTTATATAGGTTATTGTGGAGGGAAGTTCAAATTCTGGTGGATAGTTTTTAAGGTCCTTTAGGCAGGAAAGGGGTTATCTAAAGGTCCCTTGTGGTTTATGCCAAGAAAGATATGGGGGATTCCAGTAAGCAAGATATGGGGAGTTTTCCAGTAAGTGGAAAGCCTTCACAAAATGGAGTAGCTTTTGCTCTGGCAGCCATCTAACAATGAGTAGAGTCGGTTTGGAAGCTCACGTATTGTCCATTGAGCAGAGAGGCGCCCGTGTTTCATTTATTCAGCAAACGTTAATGGAACACCTACTACGTTTTGGGCCCTGTGCTGGACATTGAGGATATAATGGTGAATAAGACTTAATCTGATGTGTCTCTAGTTTATCGGGGATGGGGTTGTAGCTCAGTGGTAGAGTGCTTGCCTAGCATGTACGAGGTCCTGGGTTCTATCCTTAGTAGCTTCGAAGAAAACAAAACAAAAGAGTGCATGATTTCCTAACATAGAATTAATGGATCAGGGGTCTCATGGTCATTTACTGTCTGGTGAGCTTGCTATTGTTCACTCTCAATCCTTAGTCCCAGTCCCTGGGGTGGGATTATAGTACAATTTAAAAAATAGAACGGTAACTCTTTTGTGTGTGTGTGTGTGTGTGTGTGTGTGTGTGTGTGTGCGTGTATGTGTGTGGTGCTGGGGATTGAACCCAGGAGCATCAGCGTATTTTATTTTTGTTTTGAAACAGGGTCTCGCTGAGTTGTGGAGGGCCTCACTAAGTTGCTGAGACTGACTGCGAACCTGTGATCCTCCTGTTTCAGCCTCCCAAGTACTGGGATTGCAGGCATGCATCACCACGCCAGGCTGTAACTGGGGTTCTGCACTGAAATGTTTCTTCCTGGGTAACATTCAAGAAAGGGTTCCCCAAATGAGGCCCGTAAATGAAAGGAAGTGAAAACACAAATTGTGGACCAGGGGGGTCTCTGGGATCTCTAAAATGGTCTTTGGGGACCCTTGGTTTGTTTGTTTTTGTTTTGGGGGTACTGAGGATTGAACTCAGGGGCATTCTACCTCAGAGCTACACCCCCAACCCTATTTTTTATTCTTTATTTTGAAACAGGATCTTGCTAAGTTGTAGAGGGCCTCACTAAGTAGCTGAGGCTGGCTGCGAACCTGGGATCCTCCTGTCTCAGCCTCCCAAGTACTGGGATTGCAAACGTGCACCACCACGCCCGGCTTCAGGAACCCTTGGGGCACCATTCAGTGGCAAATCCCTGGGTCTGCCCTGCCTTGCCTCCTCTGAGCTGGCCTTGGGGCCCTCTAACTTCCCCTAGACTCTGTCTCTTTCTGTCTTCATCTGTCCCTTTCTCTCCCCTCCTGTGGTTAAAAGCCCAGCTTCTATCTTCATGTAGTTTTGGTTCAAGTCTCCACTGGTCCACTTTGAGCTATGTGACCTTGGGCAGGTGACCCCTCCCTTTCCCAAGTCTCAGTTTCCTCATCTGTTAGAGAGGGTGGTGGCAGGAAGTCCAGGAGCTAATGGCGTTCACATGCCTGGCTTGAGCTCAGCAAGTGTCAGCTATGGCTCTCCGTGCAGGCTCCTCAGATGTCCATGCAGGCTCCTCGGATCGCTGGCTCGGCGCCATTCCCTGAAACCGGAGCAGGGAGAAGGGGGTCTCTAGAAAATTTGCCTGTACACCCCCCGCCCAGAGCTTGGCTCCCAGCCGGGGAGACGGTAGAAACCTGATTGAGGCCTGTTACGGGAGGGAGGACAGTGCGTTGCTCTCGGTCTTCTGGTTCTTCTCCTCTGGGGAAGCCCTGTTGGTTTCAGAGGAGCGAAGTGGCAGGATCTGCCTGTTTTCTTTGCCAGGTAAGCTGGGAGGAGGCCCCGCAGCCTCTGCTGGACAGAGGGGTCCTAGTAGAGGGCCCGGCCCTGCAGCGGGGCCGCTGACCAGGACCTAGCTGGGCCCCTGCTGCCCGCCCAGGCCCATGTTCTGTGCTTTAATGATGTCCACCGCCCCGGCTGGGCCCCAGCCAAGCCCTCACTCGCCGGTGAGCGCCAAGCCCAGGCCGTGCCAGGCTCAGTGGAGGCCCATGGCCAAGAACAGCAGAGCCGTTCTCAGGAAAGCTGGGGGATTAGGCCAGCAGGCCGGTGGGACTCAGGTATCCGCCTCCTGCCCCAGCCGGGGGACGAGGGGCAGTATGACCTCAATGACACCGGTCACCCACCCGGGATATGGGGACATGACCTGGCCTGGGCCAGCTTTGGGCACGAGTTGAGACCATGCGCCTCCTGATCTCTGCCTAAAATAGGCCCAGGTCTCATGACGCAAAGCACCCTCCATGCCAGCCCAGAGTCCTGAGCCCACCCCGGGCTGGACATTAAATGACACTGGCGGACCCTGCCCTGGGCTCAGGATCTCCCGGGGGCTGGGCCTCCCCTGGAGGGATGGGTGTGGGGATGTGGATAGGTCAGTGCAGATAAGTCCCTTCTACTGGACCCTCTTTGTGCTCGGCTGGGCTAGTGTGGGGTTGACAGGCCTGGCGTGACTGCCGGGTTACGGTATGTGGGGCGATTCCTGGGAGAGGGCTGGGGCAGGAGGCAGCCAGGCTGTCTGCATCTGCTTAGGAGGAGCAGAGGGTCCCCAGCCTGGCTCAAGGATGAGTCCCTGAGCTCCTGGGCTCTGTGTCCCCTCCCACTGTACAGGGGCTTCTGTGCATTTCCTCCTCTGTGTAGAGTGTGTCCCCCATTCCCACCCTGTCCAAATCTGGCCCATCCTGGGACTCTAGTGTCTGGGAGGCTTTCTCTGACTCTAGGCTGGGCAGAGGGTCCCCTCCGGCCTCCTCTCTGTCTTTGAGGGACAATGGCCACAGCCTCCTACGCAGGGCTGTCCTCTCTTCCCTCTTCTCCCCAACCTCCCTGTCTCCACCCTGATGATCTCGTTGCCCCCTGGGCTGCCCCAGCCACTGGCTGGGCCCCAACAGAGCAGGTGGCCGCCTGACCTGGCCTGGTCCCCTGTCTGGGCTGCCTCTAGGCCCCTCCCAATGGGCCCAGAGGGTGGGGGTGTCTGCAGGGACTGACTCAGATGTTATTTTGGGCTCCCCTTGGGCCCAGTGAGCTCTGGGGCCTCAGGCCTGTTTAGACGGCTGGGCCGGATATGGCCCATTCCAGGCCCTCGGGCTTCTACAGGCTGGGCGAGAGGCAGGCCAAGGCAAACGCGGCCGGGCAGGGGGCAGGCAGGATGGGCAGGCCTGGCAGGTCCAGAGATCCAAGGGGTAGCCCTGCCTCTCTCCTGGACTCCCGCTGACCGGAGGCCCTGCCCGCCTCGGGCTTGGCTCTCAGGGGCCCCAGCTGAGGACCCAGCTTGGAGGCTGTTACCCTAGACCCTGAGAGGTCACTTGCTGGAGGACTTAGAATCCCAGAATTCATGAGTCAGAAGGCCAGACAGGGAGGGCCAGGGCCGCAATAATCCCTCACACAGACACGCACCTGTGCCCCCATGGCAGGGGGCTTGAGGCTCAGAGGAGGGACAGGCCCTCCTCAACCTGGTCTCTGACCCCCAGAGATGCCCCCTTGTCAAAGCTGTCACCTGGGCAGCTGCTCAGCCAGAGCCTGAGGGACGGGTCCTAGGTCCCATGTGGGCTCTGTCCCCAGGCCCTGGTTTCTGGGCCAGCTCCTTCCCCCTGTGGCCTCAGTGTCCCAGTCTGTGAACACAGCCCGGGGTCAGGTCAGCCCCAGGCCTGCCGTTCTCACGCGGCCTCTAGGCGGGTGGCGCAGCTGGTATTGGAGGCAGTGGCTGCCCTGACCATTCCAGTGCTCTCCCTGAAGACATCTGTCCTCCACTCCTGGCCCTGGCCCCGGCCCAGACATGTTTAAGGAAACACGCAAATCCTTAAGCTCTGTCCACCATGTCCAAATTGAAAACAGAAGGGGGCCAGAGTGCTGTGGTTAACCCCTGCCAGCCAGGCATCCAGCCTGAGGCTAGGGGCCTGGGCCAGGAACCTCAGCCAACCTCGGGCCCCAAGAGCCGCCAGCCCCTGGGTCTGTCCCCCTGTGGGCTCCCTTGCTGGTGTGTTCAGGACTGGCTGGATGGTGGGTGCAGGATGTTGGCCGACCTCCTATGTAGGCCCCAGGGACACCCAGATCCGCAGCCTGGGCAGAGATGTCCCTGAGGGAGGGTGGGGGAGGGAGGGAAAGGCTGGCAGCTACCGAGGGGCCTGGTCCTTGACTCTCTCCCTGGCCACCCTGGTGTCCCCAGGGAAGCTCACTCACCCCAGAGATGTTTCAGAACTGCCACGAGGCTGGGCCTGGGTTCCCCGCCAGACAGCTCCCCCAGTACCCCTTCCTCCTTTTGGTCACCACAGCACAAGGGACCAACATGGGACCTGGAGGGAGGGGCAGCTGGGCCAGTGGTCGGAGGAAGCTTTCCAGAGAAGGACTGTGGCTGGGCTCTGAGCCCAAGAACAGGGAAGAGGAGACAGACACAGGCAGGGCACCAGTAGGAACAAAGGCTGGGGTGTCCCTGTGGTCGTGGGGCACATGGTGCCCTTTTGCATCCTGCCAGTGTGAACAGCCAAGGCCAACCCAGAATGTCTAACTCCAGAGATGGAAAGGCCTGGAGGGAGCCCATTGCATGGAGGGCAAGATTGAGGCTCAAAGACAAAAGTGGCTGGCGGCTTCCAGGTCTCTGTCCTCCAGACTCCCAGGCAGGGCTTGGTCATTAAAGCCTGGAGCTAAGCGGGGGGGGGGGGATGATCCCTATTCCCTGCAAAATCTCCCCCCTGGATCCCAACCCCAGGTATTCCCACCTGGTTTTCCAGGCAGGTGGAGGAGGGGGTGTCTTGACCGAGGGCAGAGCTGGCACTGTGGCCTGTTGACCTGGTGGCCACCCATGTTTGTGGTTGGCAGCGTGGATGGCTACTCTTGCAGCGTTCCCATGGCACACATCAAGGAAAGCTGCTTCCTGGGTGACACAGCCTCCACCCATGGTCGTGCATTGCCGTGGAGGGACAGCGAGGCGGGGGGCGCAGTCATCTGCAGGATGGAGGCTCTTCGGTGCATGCACAGTCCCATCTTGTGGGGTCTTCAGACACCCCCTGTCCCTGGGCTGCCGTAGCCACGGGAGTCTGCGCTGGGTATCACTGCGCGGCTGTGCAGGTGGGCAGCTGTAGCCCATTTGTGCACCCAGCTGATGCCCTGCTTCCGCTTCCTGTTGGGGCACAAGTTGGCACATCTCTCTGCCCCATAGGGACAACTGCCATGACCCTGCCCACATGTGGCTTTTGCCTTTTGCTTTTGAGCAGGCAGTACAGGACCTCCTCCCCCAAGCTGGGCATTTCCTGTCACTGTGTCCCGCCCAGGTACCAGCTGGAATGTCCCCTGCCCTGTACTTGGGTATGTCTGCAACCCCCTCTCCACACAGGGCCACTCAAGGGGGTCAGCTGGCCTGGACACTACCTCTGTTCACTGTGCGGCTTGGAGAGATGTATTCCCCACCTCAGTTTCCTCTTTCCTGTTCTCTTCTTTCTGTGGCACTGGCGACGGAATCCAGGGCCTTGTGCGTGCCAGGCAAGTGTTCTACCACTGAGTTCTACCACTGATTCCTCTTCTTTAAGTTGGCCTGGTCACCCCCTCATATGACCACTGTGACCTAGGTCGAGGGCAATGGCCAGGACACTGTGTCTCTGGACCCAGGACTGTGTTAGGGGGACTGCAAAGAGAGTGTGTGTATTTTGGTGGTGGTGGTGGGATTATGCTGGAGGTGTGACCCTTTTCCTCTTAGCTCAGGGCCTCTTCAAAAAAGAAGGGAGACTCTAGCCTTGAATGTGGAGGTTCTGAGTCCTCAACAGCCCAACATAGACGTCAGGGATCCAGAGAGCGCAAACAGAAGAGGCCCCATCAAGAGAGGAGCAGGCTGGCAAGAGTGTGAGTACTCTGGCCCAGAGGGCCGGGGAGGGAGGGGCTGTGAGGGCCTAGGGCAGCCCTGTACCTTAGAGAGGCAGGAATGACTCTGGGGGAAGGTACCTATGAGATGGCTGTGTGTGTGTGTGTGTGTGTGTGTGTGTGTGTTACTGGGGATTGAACCCAGGGGCATTCTACCTCTGAGATACACCCCCAGCCCTATATTTATATTTTAATTTTGAAACAGGGTCTCACTAAGTTGCGGAGGGCCTCACTAAGTTGCTGAGGCTGACCGCGAACCTGGATCCTCCTGTCTCAGCCTCCCAAGTACTGGGATTACAAATGTGTGCCACCACGCCTGGCTAAGATGGTTTTGAAGGTTGAGTAGGAGTGTGCCAGCAGTCTAGGGCAGAGAAAGGCATTGAGACAAGGCATGATGTGTGCAAAGGCCCAGAAGTGGCAAGAAGTGAGGGATGTGATCAGATCTGGAAGATGGCCATCCAGATGACAGGGCAGGTGGCTTGCTAGCGCAGGCCTTGAGAGGGGGTCCAGAGATGGGCGGGGCTCAAATGATGACATGGAGTCTCAGTGGGAGGGACACTCAACAGTGGTGGCAATGTGGGGAGGAACGAGGGGCCCGGGCCTGCGGCAGGGGGAAAGTCAGCCCTGGGAGGACCCTGAGGCCTCTTCCATCCAACATGGCTCCCTCGTCCTCCTGGTTCTGGTGTCTCTGGCTGGTACGGAGGAACCGGGGTGTCTGTTGCCTGCTGTTTACATCGCTCGCATACCTGGGCTCTTATCTCCCTGGTCCGTCGTGCGTGCCCACCTTGCCAAGAGGGCCCATCACCGCGTGCATCATAAATCAGGAGGCCGCTCCCCGACAGCTCCCTGCTCCTGCCGCCCCTCCTCGTGCCGGCAGCCGGTCTCCCCTGGCTGGGAGCGGGAAGGGGACAGGCTGGCTGGGGCTGTCCAGGAGCTCCAGGCTCTGCAGGGCGGGGTGTTGGGTGACCTGATCCTCAAAAAGTGGCTCTTGGGTTCCAGAGACTGCTCCAGAGGCCACCTCCTCCCAGCTCCTGGAACATGGTCTAGCCTGCTGCTCCTGCAGGGGCCTGACTAGGTTGGGGTGAGGCGGGACGATCCCCTGACATTACAGGAAGCCCAGACAGCCACCCTCTTGGAAACTCTCCTAGAAGGCCTGAGCCTGTACTCCCTGCGGACCTGAGCCACGCCATTGCTCCTCTGGGCTCACGTGCCTCGTCTTCTATGAAATGGTGCATTCACTCATTCATTCAACAAACACTGCAGGCCATGCCACAGCTAGGCAATGAGCCAAACAGAGCCTTGACCCTGAGACCACAGCCCGGAGGGTTCATAGCCAAGTATAGAGGAGGGCCCCAGATGGTCTCGTTGTCCACGGTCGAGGGCAAGGGGCACCCCAGGATGACTGAGGCAGAGTGGCCCATGCTCTCTAGAGAGAACAGGAGGTATTTATGGAGTGCGATTAGCCCAGTAGATTGAGAGAACAAGCGCCCCGGGCAGAGGCAGTGTGGGGGCAATGGCTCAGGGGCAATAATTTGGGCACCCGCTGATGGTTTATTCTGATAGAATGAGGGCTGGGGATGGGTGGTGGTTGAAACATGAAGCTGGAGAAGTCAGAAGACTACAGCAATCAGGATGAGACTTCATCCTGAGGCTGTGGGGAGCCATGAGGGGCTTGAGACAGGGCGCATCCTGGTCAGATCTGCGTGTGAACAGGTGCCCTCTGGCTGCCGTGTGAAGAATGGACTGGGGCAGGGAGGGAGCCCTGTGGGGGGACTGTGGCGTCCTGGGGGACAGTTGAGGAGTCATAGGAGTCCCAAATCAGAGGTGTTTCTAACCCCCAAAGTCACAGCCACTTTGAAGCCTGTTGGGCTACCTTAGAGGAGAGGATGGCACCTGCTTGGAGACATTCCTTATTCGGACCACATGGCTGGGGACCCTGACATTTTCCCATGCGTGGGTTCATCCAGAGTCCGGTGCCAGCCCAGGCCATGGGGGCTGATGCACGGGGCTAGCGAGGTCAGAGGAAGCTGACCCTGCCTGGGCATCAGAGAAGGCTTCCTGGAGGAAAGGTCTTTCAGTTGAATCTTCTAGGAGAAGTTCGCTAGCTTAAAGCAGGGAGCGGGGGTTGCACTGAGGGAGCTACAGTTCAAAGAGTGTCGTTGATGCAAGAAATAGCAGGTGAGTGCTTGAGAGGGGGGAGTGAAAAGAAACAAAACCGGATGGGGGAGGGAAGAGGGCCGCATCCTACCAGACAGAGGCGTTTGAATGATTTTGCAGAAGGCATGGGGAGCCATGGAGGTTCAGAGCAGAGGGTGGCACCATCAGATTAGCTTCCTATGTGAGGAGCACGTAACTGGGCACAGGCCCTGGGGGCACTGGGGAAGGGGTGTAGGCATCCAGGAGGCCAGGACAGAGGGCCCTGGTGGCTTCACAGAGGCATTACTCAATCAGAGCCTAGAGGGAGAAGGGGAGGAAGGACGTCTGGTCCGTGGTGTGTGGCCCACATCTGTGTCCCTGGCCCTGGCGCCGACCCAGGGCTTGGGGAGAGAGCCTGCTTTGGTTGATTGACCCGCACATGCACCTTTCTTGGAGAGAGATGGCAGGCAGCTTAAGTCTCCTGTCACTTGGAGGCTGCGTCTCCATCCACTCCCTCTCTGCTCTGCTCACTCGAGACCCTTCCAGCAGGGCTGCGGCTAAGGAGGCTCCTTCCCCAACTGGGGGCACCTATTTGTCCCCAGCTCCTGCTTCTAGCTGTTTTCCCACCAAACACCCCTCTAGTCCCTCATTCCCCGCTGCCCAGGGTCAGGGTGAGCGCTGCGAACTCTCTGGGCAGATGACAGCTTGTAGGGAAGGGATAGAGGTGTTTGTTCTCTTGCCAGGGGCTCCCCCCCCCCAGGAGTCTCTTCCCCCGAGGTGGGGCAGAGTCAAGGGGATGCACAGGCTGCGGGCTGCATCAAGCCGAATCCACAGTCAACTGCATGCCACAGCTCTGACGACTCTCGGACATGAAAGGACACATACCCTAGGCTCTGTTTACATCGAGTTTAAAAACAGGCAAGAGTCATCTCTGGTGACAGCAGTCAGAGCAGTGGCGATCCTGGGACAGTGACCCAGAGGGAGGGAGATGGGAGCAAAACTCTGTATGCAGATCCGGGTGCTGTCAACGCAGAGTTCAGTGCGTGACGATTCCCACCCGATTTGATGGAAACTCACACCTCACACCTGACATTTCTCTATAGGAGTAATATAGAGTCTTGATTAAAAAAATCAGACATTGACACAGTATTTTATTATAGCTGACATGATACATGTGTATGTATGCATGTATGTACACATATGTGTGTGTGCATGTGATTATTTCCTATCTTTTTCTCTGGCATCTATTTGTATATATGTGGGAAGATCTGCCTAGTGCTTTTTCTCTGCGCACAGTCGGCCTCTCTGCTGTGATGGGGTGGAGGGAAGAGATATCAGCTGTGGAATAGCCCCTACCCTCCTGTTCCACCCTGGACAGAGACCTACAGACCTGGCACCCCAGGGACACTGGTCATTGGGGACAACTCTGTCCCCCCTCCCAGCCCCTGCAAGCTGGAAAGCAGGCTGCCAGGTTATCTGCCCCTCGGGCCCATCTATATGCTCCTAAATAAATATTTGTTGACCGGTTGAGTGACCACTTACAATCAGGCTGGAGAACATGCCACCTTGTCCCAGTTATCGGGGACCTTCTGGAGAAAGATTGGCCAGCATGATCAGCATAGACCTGGGGACAAAGCTAGAGGGGTGCACACTTGCAGGTCTGTGTCACATGCAGAGACACCCGTGGACACACACGTGTCAGGAACAGAGGAGCCACCAAGCACTGGGACGCAGTCACAATGTCACAGTAGACTAAGTGCCTCAAGGGTAGGGCTGGTGCTGGTGTTTGGTGATCCTTCCTGGAGGAGCGAACAGGTAAGACACACACCCCCACAGAGCTCCAGAGAGACCCCGCCAGGGCAGAAGCACCCTATCTGACTCTCAGCTGCTCCTCTCTCAGGCTGTGTGTCTTGGCTGTGGTGGCTGGCTCCAGTACGCCACTGGGGAATGGGAGAGGATTCTGGAAGGGGTGGTATTCCGGATAGAGTCTCAAGTTGGGGACCCTGATCTGGGGCCCTTGTCCCTGGCCTCCACCTGTCCCCATTCCACTCACCTAGCCACCACCGTTGACATGAACCTTTGCCACCCCCAGCCCCAGAGGCTGACTGGGGTTCCTTGAAGGCCTGCTTGGCTTCCCATCCCACCTCAAAAGTGCAGCCACAGTCTTGCCCGTGACCCCTGACCTCTCCCTGAACCTCCTCCGGCTCAGGCCTCCTACCCTCTCACGTCCCCGGCCCTGACCTCATGTCTGCAGGGCTGTGGGCGAGGGTGAGATAAGGTGGGCTCGGCACGCTGCTGCCTCCTGGGTACAACGGGAAGGGCGGGCCGGGCTGCCAGCTTGCAGAGCCCATGACTCACCAGGTGGGCAGGGCCCGGCGTGTCCGGGAGGAAATACCACTTCCTCTGGATAAGGCTGGAGGCTGGCCGGTTTGTGCACAGGGGGTTTTGTTTCAGAAGTCCTTTTCCACCCTGTGCTCCAAAGATATTCTCTAACAATATATTCAAGCAACCTCAGGCTCTTACTTCCACGTTGGGGTCTGCCTTGAATTCATGGGAAGTGGTCTTTTGAGGAGGTCTTAGGTAGGGACCCAGTTGGTATTTTTCACCATCTCTTGAGTGTGATTCCTCAACCCTGGACCTGAACCCGTCTATCTGCTCCCCGTGCACCTGTGATGTGCCGAACTCGCCTTTGACCATCAGCCCTTGGGACTAGTCATCCACCAAGACCAAACTGTTCTCCTTCCCATGGCTTTGTGTGCTACTGCTGGGTGGGGCAAGTTCCTCCTCTCCGTGTTCCTTTTCAAAGTCACCTCACCATCCACAAATTCTTATTCTTCTGTATAAATTTTAGACAAAGTCTATCAAGGACTTCAAAAATATCCAGCTGAAGCTGGGTGTAGTGGTGCATGTCTGTAATTCCAGAGAGTCTGAGACAGGAGGATGGCAAGTTTGAGGCCAGCCTCAGCAATTTAGCAAGACCCTGGGGGTATAGCTTGGAGGTAGAGCACCCCTGGGTTTAATCCCCAGTAAAACACACACACACACACACACACACACACACACACACACACACATTTCTAGCTGAAATGAGGGATTTCTGTCCAATGAAGGAGCTCACGGACAGAATGACAGACTTGGGGATACTATTTGTGACTTTTAAACAACATGGAGCTGCTTTCTGGATTATACAAGGAATGCCTGCAAAGCAAGGAAAAAAGATGGCAGCCCTGGTAAAAAAAATGAGTAAGGGACTGGAAATTTGCAAGAGAGGGAACAGGGACAACCAAAGAGCATAGGAAGAGAGGCTCAAACTCACTTAGAGAAAACAGAGAAATGCAAATTAAAATAACAATGGCATAGCACACGCGTGGTACAAGCGTGGTGGTGCATGCCTGTAATCCCAGTACCTGGGAGGCTGAGACAGGAGGATCCCAGGTTCAAGGACAGCCTCAGCAACTTAGCAACCTAGGGAGACCCTGCTTCAAAATAAAAAATAAAAAGGCTGGGGGTGTATCTCAGAGGTAGAATGCTCCTGGGTTCAATCCCCAGTATATTAAAAAAAATAGTGATGGGACATTGCTGAACACCCATCAGGCTGCTGGGCGTCAGCAAGTTGGGCAACCTCAGGTGTTGTCAGGGATGTGAGGCAAAGGGTGACATCTCAGAGTGTCACCTAGTAATACAGATGGTTCCCAACTTACGATGTATCAACTCATGATGTTTTTTTTTTTTTTTTACTTTTTGAAGATGCAAAGATGATGTGCATTCAGTGAAAACTGAGCTTCAAATTTTGAATTTAGATTTTTTTTCTCAGGGTAGTGATTTGAGGTAGGACACTTTTTTTTTTTTTTTTTTTTTGGTTCTGGGGATTGAACCCAGAGGCATTCTACCTCCAAGCTACACCTCCAGCCCAATTTCATTTCTTATTTGGAAACAAGAGTTTCACTAGGTTGCTAAGAGCCTCACTAAGTTGCCAGGGCTGGCTTTGAACCTGTAATCCTCCTGTCTTGGCCTCCCCAGTACTGGGATTACAAGCGTGCACCACCATGCCCGGCTGAGGTAGGACACTTTCTGGAAATGCTAGGCAGCTACCACAAGCTGTAACTCCCAGTTGCCCATGTGATCATGTAAATAAAAATCCCCCCTTCTCCAAACAGTGATGCATATTTAAAAAAATTGAGGTAAAATTCACATAACATAAAACTAATCCTGACTCACTTTAATTAATTAATTAATTAATTTTACTGGGAATTGAACCCAGGGGCATTCTACCTCTGAGCTACACCCCAAGTCCTATTTTTTTTTGGTGGTGGTGATATTGGGTATGGAACCCAGGGGCATTCTACATCCGAGCTACACCCTCAGCCCTATTTTTTTTTATTCTTTATTTTGAAACAGGGTCTAAGTTGCGGAGGACCTCACTAAGTAGCTGAGGCTGGCCACAAACCTGCAATCCTTCTGTCTCAGCCTCCCAAGTACTGGGATTACAAGCGTGCACCACCATGCCTGGCCCCTATTTTATCTTTTATTTTGAAACAGGGTCTCACTAAGTTACTGTACTGGCCTCGAACCTGCGATTATCCTGTCTCAACCTCCCAAGTAGCCTCCCAAGTTGCTGGAATTATAGGTATACACCACTGCACCTGGCTCTGAACAATTTTAAAGTGTACAATGCAGTGACATTTAGTACATTTACAGTGTGGTATAACGGTCAGCTCCATCTAGTTCTGAGACATATTCATCACCCCAAAAAGAGACCCTGCCCCCATTAGTTGTCACTAATGATCCATATTTGGAAAGTACACACATTGAGTGCCTTAGAAAGGTTGCCCAAGGAAGTGGGAATAAAAGGGACTAGGTAAATACAGTAGTTTTCCCTTCCCCACAGCTTCACGTTCTGTGGTTTCAGTCATGGTTAACCACAGTCTGAAAATATTAAATGGAAAATTCCAGAAAAAACCCAATTTATGTTTTAAATTGTGTGCTGTTCTGAGCACAGTGTGATGAAATCTCTCATGCTGTTCCACTTGGTCCTGGCCAGGACATGAGTCATCCCTTGGTCCAGCGTATCCATGTTGTATACGCTACTTGCACGTTAGTCACTTACTTAGCCCTCTTAGTTATTTGATCAATTGTCTCTGTATCACAGTGTATTCAAGTACCCCCTCCTTTTTTTTTTTTTTTGGTACTGTGGATTGAACCCAGGAGTCAGGGGTGTTCTACTTGAGTAGCTGGGATTACAGGCACCCATCCCATTTTATTTAATTCATATTTCATTTTATTTATTTATTTATTTATTTATTTATTTATTTGGTGCTGGGCATCAAATCCAGAGTCATTCTACTTCCAAGCTACAACCTCAGCTTTTTAATTTTTTTTTTTTTTTTTGCGGTACCGGGGATTGAACCCAGGGGCGTTCTACCTCTGCGCTACACCCCCAGCCCTATTTTTTATACTTTATTTTGAAACCAGGTCTCATGAAGTTGTGGAGGGCCTCACTAAGGAGAGAGAGAGAGAGAGAGAAAGAGAGAGAGAGAGAGAGAGAGAGCTGAGGCTGGCCAAGAACCCGGATCCTCTGGTCTCCGCCTCTCAAAGTACTGGGATTACAAGCGTGCGCCACCAGGCCCAGCTTAAAAATTTGAAATAGGGTCTCCTAAGTTGCTGAGGGTCTCAATAAATTGCTGAGGCTGGCCTCAAACCTGAGATCATTCTGTCTCAGCCTCCCAAGTACTGGGATTACAGGTGTGTGCCATTGGGTCCAGATCCCCCCCCTTTTTTTTTAACTTAACAAATGGCCCCAAAGTTCAAGCACGGTGATGCTAACAATTTGGATATGCCAAAGAGAAGCTGGAAAGTGATTCTGTTACATGAAAAGGAGAAAGTTCCCATAGGCATGTTTATGTAGGGAAAAACAGCATATATTAGGGCTCAGTGCTATCTGATGTTTCAGGCATCCACGGGGGGCCTTGGAATATATTTCCTGCAGATAAGGGGGAACTATTGTAAAACCTTTACACTTAAGGGCCCCAAAGAGATTTTAAAAAATAAAATAGAAGCGGGACGTTCAGATTCCCTCTGCTCCAGGCACCCAGGGAACAGAGCCCCTGAAGAGGCCAGACTGGAGTCAGTCACTGGGCTCAGGCCTGGGCAGGCGCCAGGGAGGAGCAAGGCGGTGGGGAGGAGGCAGGCAGCATAAGGCAGGCGAGCAGGGCATGGACAGCAGAGGTGGAGAACCCTCTTGGGGGGTTCCCGGTGTGGCAATGTTGGGGTGGCCAAGTAGGAGGGGCAGGGATCTGAGACGGGTGAGGTCTAGCTCTCTGCTGGACCCCAGGCTCCAGGACAGGACAGGGCCTCATTTTCCAAGAAAGAAATCTAGACATGTGGTTTGCCAAAGGCCTTTCTCTCTCTCTCTTTCTTTTTAATTTGAGAATTTATTTATATGAGAAGTCTTACCAAGGTATAAACATTCGGGGCCTTTGCACATGCTGCGGACTTAGCTGGAATGTTCCCCCGCAAGCCTCCCTCCCCATGCGTCTGCCTGATGAACTCCAGTTACCCATTGGGTTGTACCTCCTTCAGGAAACTTTCTCTGACCACTGTCCTTCCCCTGCTCCCACGGCAGTCATTCTCCTCGGGGACCTGCGTCCCTCCTGGCTCCATGTGACCCTTCCTTTCCCCGCCAGTCTGCTCCCCACACTTGCAGGTGGAGACGCCCCTGCTTTGCTCATGGTTCCCAGGTGTCTGGCAGAATGGACGACCTCACGATGTTCAGTTACCCTGTGGGGGCTCCGGGCTGGGGCAGGGGCTGTCATTCCAGCATCAAGTCATCTGGGACTGGACCCTGGTGGTCTCCAGGCCCCTCCTCGCTTCTGCTCGCCTTCGGTCCCGCAGGAGGCTGGAGCTGTTGCTGGAGACCCGGGTCTGGGCCTGTGGGAGGGAGCCTGGCCCCCAGGGCCCTGGGCATTCAGTGTGTGTGGCAATCAAGGCCTCAGACCCCAGAAGGCAGAGAGAAGACAAGATGAAGCCAGCTCCCGCCTCAGGGGGCTTCCTTTTGTCCCAGCTGCCCTTGGTTGGCAGAGGGCTGGGGGCGCCCCAAGTATCCTGCCCATCACACCCCAAGGCCCAGCGGGGACTGCAGAGGTTAGGGCTCAATGATGGGACAGCATCCACTTCCTTCGCGGGCCTGAGGGACCCATGGCAGCTTCATTGGCTCTGTCTTCTCAGACGCCGCGCCCACCCAGACCAGGCGGTGGTGGCGGGGGTGGGGGTGCTGCTTGAACCCCCTGTTTGGGAACTCGTGGGTCAGGAGGGGTGTGTGACTGCGTGTACTCTGGTGTTCTGTGCACCCAGCTCTCAAGTCCCCGCTCCCCTCCCCGCTTGGCAGCCCTGCCCGCCTCGTGCTGTTGACCTTGGCCGTGGGTTTGCGGGGGCTGGAGCTCTCACACCATAAATTCCTGTCTTCTAGGAATCCAGCCTGGGAAAGAAAGGAAACACGGAGGAGAATATTTGATTAACATTTTTCCAACGTGACCACATCACAGGGACGTGTGGCCGGAATTCTCACCCTGGTCTGGGTGGGGCGGGCCTGGGCTCGTGGCCCAGCTGCTAGGGAGGGTGGGCCTGCGTCGGGGGCCCTTCTGGCCTGAGGGAACAGTGGGGTCTGGGCTGGCATTTCCCCTTGGGGTGGAGGGCTCTTGGCCAGAAGCTGGGCCAGGTCACATCCATGGAGGGGGAGCAGCCTAAGAGAGCCCACCTTTGACCTCCATGGGTCGGGGATGGACCCCGGGGGTGGGGGACTCAGACATCTGCTCCCCACTCGGGACAAAATCCTCTCTGACCCCAGACTGAGTCTTGACCCTAACTCCAGCCAGAGACCTGGCTCTGGGTCTATAATGACCTCTGACCCCAGCCCATGATGGCCACTGACCAGCGCCCCAGGCAGCTTCTGCACTTTCTGCTGCCCCTTCCTGCCCCCTTCTCTGTCCACAGCTTCTGGCCCTTCGCCTTCAGCCCAGGATTATGGGACTGTCCTTAAACTTGGATCTGCAAACGTCCAAGCCTCGGACAAATGCCTGCTCACGCCTCCGCTCCTCTGTCCATGGGGAGGAGAGGCCGCATCCACCAGAGGTGACCCACTCGGCCTGGCTTCCCACACACCTGTGCAGAAACCTCAGCCCACCTTGGCGTCGAGGGTACCCGCCTCTCTGGGTCCCTCTCCTTGACATTTAAACGCTCCACTAACAAGATTCTTAAAAACCCTCCTGAACCCCACTCCCGCCCCTCTCGCCTCCCTGTCTCAGCCAGACTCCAAAAAGCTGTCTGCACTGTCTCCACCCTTCACCTCCCTCTCTCTCCCGCTTCCCGCCCCAAGCAGCTCGTGCCCACCATGGTCAGCTATGACCTCCACCGATCCCACTGGCCCTGTTCTGTTTTTAAACCCACTCACCATCTCAGCAGATTCTGCACCAAGACCCACCCACTCCCTGAGACCCTCCTTTTGGGACTCCCATGACCCTAGACCTGCAGTCTCACCTCACCCAGCTGTGCCTGGGCACCTCAACCTCAGAAGACCCAAACTTTAGCCTGGCCCGGTGGCACATGCCTGTAATCTCAGTACTTGGGTGGCTGAGACAGGAGGATTGCAGGTTTGAGGTCAGCCTCCGCAACTCAGCAAGGCCCTCTGCAACTTAGTGAGACCCTGTTTCAAAATAAAATATAAAATAGGGCTGGTGTGTAGCTCAGAGGTGGAATGCTCCTGGGTTCAATCCCCAGCACCAAAAAAAAAAAAGGTCCGAACCTTGATCCCTCTTTTCCTCCCCACAGCTGTCCCTCCTACAATGTTCCCCTCTCTGCTGATGGAACCAACCGTGGGGCTGGAAGCCAGGGTCATGCCCAGCTCTTCCCTCCTCCGCCTGTCCCCAATCCCATCCTTCACTGTGCCAGATCCCGCCTCGTGGGCATCTTTCCTGTGTGCCCACGTGTCTGTCTTTACCCCACTGCCCCCCTCTCTGTGCTGTCTATTGCTATCCTGCCATCCCGTCACCACCACCTCTCCCAACCCTCCTCAACTGCTCCTCACCATCGCGGCCCACACTCCATCTCCATCAGCCTCCTCCTCACCACCCCATTCCAGGCTGCTCTCCTTCCTCACGGGCCTCCTGGGACGGCTTTCCCAGTGGCCTACCCTCAAGCACTCCGCTTGGGATCCCGCTGATTATTTATTTATTTATTTATTTATTTTTGTGGTACTGGGGGTGGAACCCAGGGGCCTTCTACCTCTGGGCTATACCCCCAGCCCTATTTTATTTTTTATTTGGAATCAGGGTCTCACTAAGTTGCTGAGGCTGACTTTGAACCTGCGATCCTCCTGTCCCAGCCTCCCAAGTACTGGGATTACAGGCATGTGCCACCACACCCATCTCTCCACCTGATCTTTTAGAAATGCAGATCTTAGCATGCCACTGGCCTAACTTCCCACAGACTGCAGGATTACATGAAAGGCCCTCTCCATGCCCACAAGGCCTTGGGCTGTCTGGTCCCAGCTGCTGTGCCAATCTTGCCCTGGGCTTTCTTTCTCCAACTCTGCCCCAGCCATCCTGGAGCTGCCCTGCCCTCCTCCTCCTTGTCCCCAAGGCACCGTGCCTCCCTCAGCCAGGGATCTGGCAACTCTTCCCCCACAGCTCCTTCTCCGTAGCCTCCCTCCCCCCATGTCTGCTCCTCTGTCTTGGCTTGAACATGGCTTCCTCCAGGAACTTTTCTCATTCCCAAATCTGGACTGAGGGCTAGCCACTGGCTTCCATGGGGCCAGAGGAGCACGAGTCACACAGGTCACCATTTCCTGGTTATGTGACCTTAAGTTTGGAAGCCCTACCTCCCCCAGGAGCAGAGGCCATGACTGTGTGCCCACCACCGTTTTTCCGGTTCCAGGCTCACAGCAGCCCCTCCAAAACATTTCTGGAATGAATGGACGTAAAGAAAGGTTCTGTTCATGGAAGGTCCCCTCTTCGGCGTGAGCTCCAGGCGGGTGGGCCCTGGTTTGTTTTGCTTTCTTTCTCTGGGGACCAGGGGAGGGTCAGGGACACAGGAGGGACAGAGAGGCTGGCTGGCCCAACTGCTGAAGTATGCAGAGCAGAAGGGCTGCCTTCCCAGAAGGGGGCCTGATGGACCACAGAGTGGGGAGCAGGGAGAAGAGGGATCCCAAGAACCTGACTGTTTCTCTTGTTCAGAGATGGGAAGGATATTGGGGGCCCAAATGGGAAAAGAGGGTGGAGAAACCAGTGTCGAGTCATCTGAGAAGAGGAAGGGTAGGTGGAGGGGGACCAGGGATGCCCCTCAGTCAGGAAAGAGGTGCAGAGCACCATTGCACAGAGAGGTTCCCTTCCCTTGACAAAGGGGCCTGAGGCTCAGAGAGGGCCAGCAGCTTGCGCAGGGTCACACAGTAGCTGGTGGTAGAGCTGGACACTGGAACCAGAACCTTGGGACTTGGGCTCAGCCCCTAAGAGACCACACCACCCTTGGCTTCGGCCTTCATTCCTGAGCTCTCTGCAGCACACCTGGTGAGCCCAGCTGGCTCTCTGAGCCTCTTTTCTTCTCAGCAACCTGGTTACCCCCACCCCCACCCACGTTGGCTCTCCAGAGCCAGCTCCACCCTGGGCCTCACATTCTCTCAAGCTCATTAATCTTTTTCCTGCCCTACTGCTGTCATCATGAACTTCACCCTTGACCCCTCTGGGGTGGGGGCTTCCATCTTTCTGGGTCTTGCAAGCCATCCTTCTGGGGTCCCTGCTGCCCCAGTCCTGGACCAGGATTAATTCCCAACTTCCTCCCCGGGGATCTCTCACACATAGAGGTGGTGGAGGTGGGGTGGACGGGGGTTGGAGGGAAGTAATTTTTTCTTAGAACTCCACTTTGGTTTCATCTGGAAGAATATGCTGGTAGCAACTTGCTTTTAGAATTTCAGGACAAGAGGAGAAACTAAATGGAACAAGACCCTGCACATACTGTTAACAAGAGCAGTGCTTACTATGCTCCTACTGTGTGACCAGGACCAAGCTAAGCACTACACAGGTATTATCAGCTTGTGCCCACTATGGTCCTATAGGAAGTTGTCATGGGGGAGTCTCTACCACCCTCACCTCATCTTTCTATGAGATGGGACCTCGGCTAAAGATCTTCTCTCTCCATCCTTGTTTCTTTTTCCCCAGGATGCTGGTATTTTCTGCTCCATGGTCACTTGGCAGATATGTTCTGCCTGTAGGGGTGGAGGGAAGACCTGGCACTACCTATCACTGGTGGTCTGAGTCTAAGCCAGGGATAAGTGTTAGAATGCCCAATGAGTCTTCGTTTCTTATTTCTCCAATCATCATACCTTTTGTGTTAGTCAGCTTTCCATCATTATAATGAAATGCCTGAGATAGTTAACTTAGAAAAGGTTTATTTTGGCTGACCATTTTGGAGATTTCAGACCATGATCAATTGGCCCCATTTTTTGGGCCTATGGTGTGTAGTGGAGCAAAACCACTCATCTCATGGCCATTCTTAGCTATTTCTGGTAAAAGAAAATGAGAAGGGGTTGGGATCCCACAATCCCCTTTGGGGACATGCCCCTAACCACCTCAGGACTTCCCATAATGTCCCACCTCTCAAAGATTCCATCACCTCCCAGTAGTGCCACCCTAGGGACCAAGCCTTTAATGCATGGGCTTTTGGGTAATATTCTAGATCCCAACTATAGAACCTTTCATATCTTTTTCTTGCCCTATTGCACTGGCTAGCACCACCAGTATAATACTGAAGTGGTGGTAATGGACAGCTATCACCTCTAATCCACAAGGCTGATGTTTTATCTGTCTGACAGATTCCTATATCTAGCTCTCAGTTTGTTCTGTACTTGTAAGGAAGATATTATTTATAGGCCTCCTAATGCTTTATTTTATAGATGAGGAGCTGTGAGGTAACTTGCCCTAGGTCACACATTTATTGAGTGGCAATGTTCTTATGTAAATCTCTGCCAGTTTGACTTCAAAGCCCATCATCTTAATTACTATGCTATAAAGCCTTCAATAAAACATGATCTAGAGGAACAATAATTTAATAGCGTGATACTGGAGTAAGAGCAGGGATATGTACTACTAGAACAGGATAGAAAGCAGCAATTACATCTGAGGACCAATTATATATAAAAATGCACTGCACGATGAAGTAAGCATTCCATAACCATGGGAAACAAAGGCCCAGCAATTTGGGGTGAGAGGAAATTAGCTAACACTTTATATCTAATGTTAAATGATCTCCAGACAGATTATAAAGTTCAAGCATACATAAATAAGCAATAAAACTCTACATTGGCTAGTTGGAAATAAATTGAATTCTTTTTTACCCTCTGGAAAAACATTTATACATTTCTTTAACTTCCCTTCAATTTCCCAAGGAGTATATATATATTCCTGTAGGGTAAATAATCTTCGAAGACTGAGAAGTAGGCACCTACACACTTGCATGACCTACATTGTCTGTGCTTGGAATCCCTCGGCAGTCCTGGGGTACTCACAGGAACTACACCCTCTGGGCACCTTTGCCCCCTTGGGTGTGCAGAAGATCACCCAGAAATGTCCCTTCTCTCACTTCATGCACCCTGTTGGTCTCCCGCAGAAGTACCCCCTTGGGGAGTCGCTTTGAAGGACACATGCACAAGCACTGGGAAGATGCAGTCGGCAGCCGGGCACAGCCAGGGTCCCATGGCCTGGGCTTCCCTGGGTGGCCATCACACTCCAGTGGCCGAGGGCCCTATAGGTCCCCACTAAGCAGCGAGGCCTGTGTGGACCCAGCCTGGTCCAGCAGGAGTCTGAGGCCCAACTCGTCCTGCTGCTCTGCTCTGGCCCCCGTGGCCCCCGTGGCCCCCCTGGGCCACCCCACCCACCGCTGGGTCTCACCCCAGCCTGAGCCCACCTGGCCCAGGGTGCCCCACTGTCCTCTTTTTTTTTTTTTTTTGCGGTACCAGGATTGAACCCAGGGGCACTCTACCTCTGAGCTACACCCCCCGCCCTATTTTTTATTCTTTATTTTGAAACAGGGTCTCACTAAGTTGTGGAGGCCTCACTAAGTAGCTGAGGCTGGCCACGAACCCGGATCCTCTGGTCTCAGCCTCCCAAGTACTGGGATTACAAGTGTGCGCCACCACGCCCAGCTTCCCACTGTCCTCTTGTGGGGGCAGTGCTGACTTCAACCCTGGGCTTCCTGGGTCTGCTCCTGCCCACCAAGCCCCAAACCGCCCTTGACCCTCCTCTTAAGTCAGTTCAGCTCCAGACCCCCATGCCTGCCTGGGTCACCCTCCTATCCTGGAGGCTCCCCAAGAACAGGCGTTCTGCTCCAGGGTCTGCCTGGAGCCCTGCTGACCCTCATTCCATTTCCAGGCTCTCGGGAGCCCCTTCTCTGCTAGACAGACCCCTTCCACCTCCGTGCTCGGGGACTTCAGCCAGAGTCAAGCAGCACCTGGCACATAGAAGGCCCTTGGTAGACATTTGCCAAAAGAATCCATTCCTCAGCAGTCCCCTCAAACAGTCCAGTGACCCACTGACCTGTCCCTTCAGCCTTGTCCCCAGCGATGGGCTGCTTTGGGCCAGGAGCCCAGAACTTGCTTGATACAACTCCATGATCGTGCCCCTGCCCCAGCCATGTCCTCTCCCTACCCCTGCACACATAGGCACCCCATTTGCTTTTTCTTTCCCCAGAGAGGCTCTTCTCTAATTCAGGGGCACCTTTTCCTGGGTGACATAGAACAGTGTCACTGCAGGGTCATACCCAGCCCGGGGCCCCGGCACTGCAAGGCACCGTGGACATGGCCTTGTGTGTTGGCTGGGGTCTCTGCAGTCCCGGCTCACCCTGGACTGTCGCTACTCAGTGCCCTTTGCCAGCCTGGCCCCCTCTGGGTCAGGCCTCCTGTGTCCCTCCAAGCATGCTTCTCTCTCAGAGCATCACTGGGAGGTTCTGGGGGTTCCTCTGCAGGAGGCCCCGCTCACTCACACAGGGGAAGGATGCCCTCGCTGCCTCCCTTCCCCCTGCCCTTGCTTCTCGCTGCCTTTCCTCCATCTTTGGTTAAGCTAGAGGCTTAATCTCCTTGTAGGTCATTGTTCCCTGAGAATTTTTTTTTTTTTTTTTTTTGGCAGTACTGGGGATTGAACCCAGGGGCATTCTACCTCCGAGTTACAACCCCAGCCCTATATATTTTTTTATTCTTTATTTTGGAACAGGGTTTCACTAAGTTGTGGAGGGCCTCACTAAGTAGCTGAGGCTGGCCGCGAACCTGGGATCCTCCTGTCTCAGCCTCTCAAGTACTGGGATTACAAACGTGCACCACCACGCCCGGCTGTTCCCTGAGATTTTAAAAGGGTGTTGCGGGGGGCACGTCTCTGGATAGACATACCTCCAAGGGCCTCCCCAGACTCACTCTTCCATGACTCCAATAGAAAGCCAGGCTTCCTTGTCTCTGTTCTTAGAGGACAGCGGTCCCTCTGCCCAGCACACAGTGCCCTGTCCATCCCTAGACCCTCAATAGAGCAGAGAGATCTGAGGAAGGTGTGAGCCAGGGTTGGGGAGACACAGTTACTTGTCAGCAGTGCCCCTGTACCTGTCTGGACTGTGTCCCTATAGTGGGTGGTTAGCCCCCTCCCTCGCCCAGGCACCCCCTGGCCAGGACAAGGCTCACATAGAGTTGGGGTTTTTTCTGGGTTTCCATTGCAATGACCTTTCCAGAGACTCCCTTGTCCCCAAGACTGTGACATGTAGCCAGCCTGGGGCACCAGCCTTGAGCTGTGTAACTCAGTCTCAGTGTGGGGGGTGGAGAACATGTTTGTAAAACCCCCAAAGACCATCCTGTCTAAACTGAACATTTTCTCCTGCTTGTTCAACGCCACCATTTACATTCCTGGGCCGGTCGGCAGCTGAGATATTTATAGCCTGGCCCTGGCACTCCATCTTGCCTAATTGGTGTGGCCTGGCGGGGCCCCCATCCGTCATGGTAAGTGGGCCTTTCACCAGCGGCCAGCGGGCCTGCCGCCAGCCCGGACATTCCCAGGCCTGGGCGGGGGAAGCTGCCCTCCACCCTGCTTGCTCCCAAGCCCCTCGCCATTGGGCTCGGCCATGCCAGGGGACCCCCAAGAGTGAGCTGCTGACAAAGGCCATCTGTCACTGTCCAGCCCGAGGGTGACCAGGGATCCTTGGCGGCCTCTGCCCAGACATTCTCAGGCCCCCATGCTGGCTTCAGGCTCTCCGTTGCCCGCACTCCATCCTTCTAACTTACAGAGACAGCCCTGTCACTCTACGGTCTCATGACGACCTCACAGGTCACCTGCCCCGCAGGACGAAGCCACGGTTCCTTTGTGGGCCCGGGGAGTACCATCCCCATCTGCCCCATGGTGCCCCACCCTGCTGTCTTGCTCCACTCCATTTTCTGACCAGGAAGGTGTGCGCCAGGCCTCTGCACGGATTCTGTCACCTCTCTGCTTGCCCCTTGGGACCCGCCTTGGCCACTCCTCCTCCCTGAAGGCTGTTTTGCATCTGCCCCTCGCCCTCTCCCCTGAAAGGGTTGGGACCCTCCTGTGCCCACCTAGGAAGTCCTGGGTGCCCTCAGCCACCCCGTTCATCACATTGGACTGTCCTTGCTTGGTTTCCCCCAGGGACCTTGAACTCTCTCTCCAGGGCCAAAGCTTCTTGGTGCCTCCAAAACAATCCTCACCACTGAGAAATCCATCTATTATTTTACCTTGTGGGCCCTAAGGATTAAACAAGATTTCGCTCCCCCAATACTGTATTTCATCAATTCTTCTTCTTCTTCTTCTTTTTTGGTGGTACGGGGGGGGGGTAGAACTCGGGGCCTTGTTTTTAGAAGTTGCTATTATTATTAGTTTGCTTATTTATTTATCTTGCAGTGCTGGGGTCTGAATCCAGGACAGAACACATGCTAGGCAAGTGCTCTACCACTGAGCCACATCTTCAATCCCCTTCATAATTGTGTGTGTGTGTGTGTGTGTGTGTGTGTGTGTGTGTGTGTGTTGCTGGGGGTTGGACCTAGGGACATTCTACTTCCGAGGTATACTCCTAGGTATATTTTACTTTTACTTTGAAACAGGGTCTCACTAAGTTGCTGAGGCTGGTCTCAAACCTGTGATTCTCCTGTCTCAGCCTCCCAAGTACTGGGATTACAGATGTGCACCACCATGCCTGGTACCCCAGCCCTGTGTATTTTTTATTTTGGAACAGGGTCGTGCTAAGTTGCTGAGGATTTCACTAAGTTGCTGAGGCTGGTCTTGATCCTTCGATCCTCCTGTCTCAGTCTCCCAACTACTGCAATTACAGGTATACACTACTGTACCCGGCTCATCAGTTTCTTTCTTTCTTTCTTTCTTTTCTTTCTTTCTTTTCTTTCTTTCTTTCTTTCTTTCTTTCTTTCTTTCTTTCTTTCTTTCTTTCTTTCTTTCTTTCTCTCTCTCTCTTTCTTTATCTTTCTTTCCTTCTCTTTCTCTTTTTCTTTTCTTCATCTCTTTCTTTCTCTCTCTCTTTTCTTCCTCTCTTTCTTTCTCTCTCTCCCTTTCCCTCCCTCTTTCTCTCTTTCCTTCTTTCCTTTCCTTCCTTCCTTCCTTCCTTCCTTCCTTCCTTCCTTTCTTTCTTTCTTTCTTTCTTTCTTTCTTTCTTTCTTTCTTTTTGTCTGTCTTTCATACTGGGGATTGAACCAAGAGGCATTCCTCTGAGCTACACCCCCAACCCTATTTTATTTAGAAATAGAATCTTGCTAAGTTACTGTGTGTTGGCCTTGAACTGCAATCCTCCTGTCTCAGCCTCCCAAATACTGGGATTACAGGCATGCACCACTGTACCTGGCTTTTCTGTCTCATCAATTCTTAATAAATTCTTAATAAGCACTGTTCTCATATCTTTGAGGCTGGGATGGTATGTTATAGTTTGTCAGAGTTTTTACATGTCCATAATTGATGACTTCCACGACGTGATGAAATACAGTAACGGTGTTGATTACAGTGAACAATTGAGACAGCATTGAGACAGAAGCTCAGACTTCAAACCCGACCAACCTGGGTTCTAAGTCTGGCTCTGCCTTTCTCTGGCTGTGTGGTACCGGGTGACTCATCCTAGCTTCTGAGCCTCAGTTTCCCCATCTGAAAAATGTGAGGTGCCGGTGGGTGGTTGAGATGATTACATCCCAAAAGTCTTGGGAGGGTTCGATAAATAATAGCTGCTGTTATCATTTCAGTTGCTAATTTGTGCAACAGATATTTGAGTGCCTGCCAGGACCACAGTGGTGAGCAAGACAAATAAGTCTCTGGTCTTCAGGGACCCAGCGGCTGGTGGCGGAGACAAAGGCAAATGCATGACGATAAATGAAGGCAAAATCTTATGGAGACAAAAAAAAGGGGTTTTGAGGGCAAAGACTGACTGAGAGCTTTTTTTGGGGGGGGGGAAGCAAATGAGCTGCAAGGTGAAGGATGAGGAGGGGCCAGGCAGGTGAGGAATGAGGGAGAGACCTTCCAGGCAGAGGGAACATGTGCGAACCCTTTGATGCAGAGGAGAGGGTGGTTGGGGCAGAGTGGGAGGAGGTGAGGTTAGCATCAGGTCACGATGGACCTCCTGGCCATTGAGGTGTGTCTATTTTGGTCCCAACGCAGTAGGAAGCCACCAAGGGGAGGGATGGTTTAGGCAGGAGGAAGATGGGACCTGATTTATGTCTGGCTCATGTAGGGAAGTAGCTGGAGAGGGCAGAGGGGAGGCGGGAAGGGGTGTGCTGTCATCCAGGGGAGAGCCAGTGGTGGCTTGGACACGGGGAAGGCAGCTCGAATGGAGAGGAGCGGGTTTGGGATTTATTTTGGAGGGAGAGTCGACAGGTCTTGGCAATGGCGGGATGTGGGTGGCGAGAGGCAGGAGGATCGGAGGCTGCCTCCCAGTTTTCTGGCCGGAGCCACTGGGCGGGCGATGGTGCCATTTCCTGAGATGGGGAAGACACAGGGAGGAGCAGGCTGGGGAGGAAATCAGGAGTTTACTTTTGGATGTGTTAAGTTTGAGCTATTATTTGTCCTGCCTGGCTAGTGGGTGCCGGAGCCCCATAGGCCCTCAGAGCTGCAGAAGGGCCCCCACCTGCCCACATGTAGCCCTATTAGGAGCTCAAAGCGCTGAAATTGCTTGAGTATCTCCCCCTTCTCAGAGCCCAGTAACCTACCCAGTCCCCAGGAGCAGAAGTGACCTGCCCCAACCTCTCTACAGCAAAGAAGGACTGCAGCCTCAACTGTGGGCTTTGTGGAAAGGCGTATGTCTCTCCTGGGCCCCCATGGGCTGTGAGCTCCAGACTCTGGGGCTTCTCCTGTCCTGTCCCCCAGCCCAGCCCTCACACCCAGACCCCTCTGCAAAACTCTTTAGAGCCAACACATTCCAGTTCAAATTCCACCTCTTCCATCCGCATGTCCTGGTTAGAAGCTGGGCAAGGGTCCTGCATCTGTGACATGCGGTGACCACATCAATGCCCCCCTCAGGGCTCGGACAGGCTTTCACCACAGCTGCTGCAGAGCAAGGGCGAAAGTGGTTGTAATTATTATTTCTTACTGCCGGACTCCTCACCCAAGCCCTCTGTAACGATCTGCATGTGGAATCTCCAAGCCAGGGTCCCCCCAGAGCCTTCTCTGCTTTTTCTCCCCCACCTCCAGGGGCACCCTGGTGAAGCTTCGATGGTGGCATTGACCCCAGGCAGTGTCACCATGGGAAGGGAGGGGGCACTGAGTCACCCGTACTGGCGCGTGGTCGCCGCTGGGGCCTATGGGCAGGGCTGGCCTCATGTGGTAGCTGGGGCGGGACCTGACAGGGGTCCAAGGAAGGGGGGACAATAGGCCCTTGTCTTTCCTGAACCTGCTTCTTCCAAGAGGCTGCAGCCCCTAGACAAACATGACCTCATTCCTCCCCGAGGCTCTGGGCTTGGAGTTGGACCCACCCTGCCCATTTCATAGACCGGAAAACCAAGTCACAGGGCAAGAAGATAGGAGGAAACTGAAGCCCTGGCCCCAGTGTTTCACCTGAACACATGCCCTCTTGGGGCACCAAGCCCAGAGGGGACCCCCCAAGAAGGTCTTCTAGGCAGCAAATGTCCAGAGACAGCAAGCTCCAGGGACAGGTCCCAGCTCTGCCACTTACGGCTGTGTGACCTCAGCAACTTCAAAACCTTCTCTGGACTCTGGTTTTCACATCTGACGGGGGCCTGGCAGCTCCTTCTTTGTGGGATTGTGGTATCTTTGGAGATTATTGCTAAGGACAAGGGCTCAGACAGGCTTGCTTAAAACCACAGTGTTGGGCATGGTGGCCCATGCCTGTAACCTCAGGGACAGATTGCTGAAGCAGGAGGATCACAAGTTTGAGGCTAGCCTGGGCAATTTTGCAACACCCTGTCTCAAAATAAAAAATTTTAAAAAGGGCTGGGATGTAGCTCAGTGGTAGAGCTTTCATGCATGAAGCCCTGGGTTCAATCCCCAGGTACAAAAAAAAAAAAAAAAAAAAAAAAAAAGGTCTGGCACAGTGGCACATGTCTGTAATCCCATTACTTGAGACAGGAGGATTACAGGTTTGAGGACAGCCTCAGCAAGTAGTGAGACTCTCATCAACCTAGTGAGACCCTGTTTTGAAATAAAACTAAAAAAATAGGACTGAGGGTGTGAGGGTGTAGCTCAGAGGTAGAATGCCCCTGGGTTCAATCCCCAGTACCACAAAAAAAGAAAAAAAGAAAGAAAGAAAGAAAGAAAGAAAGAAAAAAGAAATCAAAACAACAAAGTATCTGCTCCATCCCTGAGGGCAACTGAGCCCAGGTCCTATTTGCCTGGGGAGCATGGGGAGTATTTTAGAAGGTAGCTTTCAGGGCAAACAGGTTTGCTTGGTGGTAGGGATTAGGGCCCAGTTACCCAGTCTCCAGGGTCTGCAATGCCTCTGTCCACAGGAGCTCTGCAGCAGGGAGACCTGGTAGGGGTCTGGCCTAGCCCTATGCCCAGTTCTGAATGACTCCCTGCTGGGCTCTTCCCTGCCTCATGATAGCTCTTACTCCCCATGCGTTGACCCCCCAACCCAGCCCAGGGGTCTCCTCCATACTGAACTCCACCCCCAGGACCCTCTAGGGGCACCCCTGAACCACACTAGAGGAGTTGCACTCTCAGACACTGAAGTTGCAAGAGGCTGCTGAAGGGGCTCAGTCCCCCCTCCCATATCAACAATGGGATGGTGGTAATTCACGGAGAACTTTGGTGTTAGGCATGAGGAGGGCCTGGGGCCAGCCTGGGGCTGAGCAGAGGGTGGGCGCTTATGAAAGGGCAGGCTTCTTACTAAGGACAAGGACCATTCTCCATGGTCATTTGGAACAAGCCCTCCACACATCGATGAAGAAAGCCAGGCCGGAGACTCAGTTCTTAGCCAGTTACGCAGCCGGGTCTAGATGGAGCTTCTGGGTTCCATGCTGGGGTTCTCAGGACAGCCCCTCCTTGCATGGCTGGTGTGTTGATGGCTGTCCCCAGGCGCTCTGAGCCCAGGGACCCAGGTGAGGGAGGAGGCGGGTGGGGCTGGAGCTCCAGGAGGCCGCCCAGGCTCCAGCCGTTCCCTTGGCCCCAGCTTCCACGGTGGCTACATTCCCAGTGAGATAAACAGGGGATCAGTGGGAGCAAAATGGATGAAGTAACAGGGAAGATATGAGCGACCGCGCCCGGCCCGCCCTGCCCCACCAGGAGGGCTTTGGAAAAGCCAGGCCTTCTCCCCAGCCTCAGCCTGTGCCAGGCACCAAGGGAGCTCAGCCCAAGCCAAGCCTCGCCTGGTCCCCCGGGCTCAGGACACAAAGCCCTCGCAGAGCCCCGTGTGGGCCCGGTCCCCGAGCTCCACCCTCCTCAGTCCTAGCGGGGATTATTTTAGATCTCCTCTTCTGGAGCCTTGTAGGATCTGGGGGGCGTTTCGCTCCCTGTGCAAACTCAGAGCCACCGAGCTGTCTAAAGAAGAGGTAGGATTTGCCAGCCTGGTCCAGCCAGGCCTGGGCTTTTGCCCCACACGGCCCATGATGTCTCTGCAGCTCCCGCTGGGCCTCTCTGCCTGCGACCAGGCTCCCAGTTGCAAGGGGAAAGTCCCCCACCCCAACCTGACCCTGGTGCCAGCTCCTGGCCCCTGCAGCCCTTGGCCCATCGTAGGCCATTCTGACCTCGCTCATAGGAGCCCCAGAACCCAGGGGGGTGTCTCCAGGGCCAGATGGAGGCTGGCGCTGCTGATCAGCCTGGACAGAGACCAAGCTGGACATCAACCCGGGCACTTTCCCCAGCTAAGACCAGACAAAGAGCAAGTGTGTTAGTTGCACAGGGCTCCGCCCGCCGGCTGGGGGGCAGACTGCCTGCTACAGGGATGCCAGGCACCCCAGGGGCTCAGCCCCTGTCCTCCTTGCCTCAGAAAGAAGAGGCAGAGCTGAATGGCCAAGCTGGGAATGTCACCGAGCGCTCACCAGGACCTTGAGCTAGGAGTCTGGCACAGACCCAGTATGAGGTGGGTACCCCCAGGGCCTGCCTGTGTGTCTCCCCGCAGCCTTGACCACTGTCTGCAAACAACCCCCAAACTGCCCCAGGCCCTGACCAGCTGAGGCAAGCCTGTCTCTATCCACCCTCAGGGTTTTCTGCAACAGGCCTAGCTGGAAGGATGGAGCTGCAGGCCTCAGAATTTCACAACCCCTTGAGTTGACTCTGGGACAAGTGGTCCCGACCACACTTGGAAGGACCCCGCTCTGGTTCCTTCTCTGCTTCTCAGTCCCCTCCCTGGATTTAGAGGGTGCTTTGCTGAAGCCTGCTGGGTCTCCATTATCCCAGGTCCCTGGTACTCAAGGGCCCACTTTTCCAGCTGACTTCCTGGAAGCTCCCACTCCCACGCACATCTCTGCTTGGACCACAGAGGACCACATGTTTCCCCAACACTTACTAGCCTTCCTTCTCCATGTGCCGGTCCCTCTGTCTTAAAAGCTTGCTCACCCAGTACTTGGGAGGCTGAGACAAGAGAATAGCAGGTTCAAGACCAGCTTCAGCTACTTAGCAAGACCCTGTTTCAAAACAAAAAATAAAAGGGGGTTGGAGGTATAGCTTGGAGGTAAAATGCCCCTGGGTTCAATCCCCAGTAACACACACACACACACACATGCATGCACGCACTTGCTCGTGGTCTTCGTCCTACCCAACATATATTTTTCTACTGGGCCCCAAGACCAGGGGCATTCTACCAGTGTCGCCTCTGAGAAGCCTTTCTTGATCCCTGCCTCATACTACTAACACTCATCCCGCTGGACTAAAACTGCCCCTTTCCTGCTGGGAACTCATCAAGAGCTGTGCTCATGTCTGAAGCCCCTGCCCCGGGCCAGCCTTACCACGACACACATGCTCAGACCCCTAGGTTTTAGGGACATTACAAGGTGGAGTATGGGAGCAGCGGGCCAACATTTGCCTAAGACCTATCAAGAACTCAGCTCTCTCCTCCCTTCCTTCCTCCCTCCCGCCCTTCCTTTTTGCGGTACTGGGTTTTGAACCCAGGGCCATCACTCTACCACTGAGCTGCATCTTCAGTCCTTTTTCTTTTCTTTTATTTTGAGACAGGGTCTCACTAAGTTGCCCAGGCTGGCCTCAAAACTGCAATCCTCCTGCCTCAGTCTCCCGAGTCTCTGGGATTGCAGGCGTGTGCCACAGTGCCCCAGCTAGCCACCATTTTTCAAAGCAGAAGACGAAGTCCATTTTTCAAAGCAGAAGAAGACAGAGCCACAGTCCTGGAGGTCACAGGCCTGAATCCAGGACATGCGCTCTAGAGACAGGACCTGGGAACACAGAAGGGCCCTGCACGTGTGATACCTGGCGAACACAATAGGTGACACTCTGGCCAGGGAGACATCTATCCCCAGGGGCCACTGGCTCCCAAAGCCACTCCCCCCACCCCCTGAGAGCAACCAGGCAGGGGCTGGATCTCAGAGTTGACACTAAACACACCCGCGTGCAGCAGACAGACGTGGGAGGTGCCCCCAAAGAGGCCAGCACTGTTTGTAGCAGAGCGGGGATGAGGTGGCCCCTGACTCCCTGCCAGGAAGCCACTTAGCGGCAGCCGTCGGCGCACCGGAGACACCCAATCTGTCAACGCGGCTGCGTGACGTGCTGGGGCCGTTGTCCAGCTGTGGCTATGAGGGGAGCCCCAGAGGGGGGCCAGGCAGGCGCAGAGCCCTGGCGGGGAGAGGGGGACTGAGGTTGCCATCCTGAGGGAGTCAGTGACCCTCACATGGTGGGGAGCTCATGGTCCTCACAGCCAGCTTTTTTTTCTTTTTTTTTTTGCTACTAGGGATTGACCCCAGGGGCATTCTACCTCCAAGCTACACCCCCAGCCCTTCTTATTTTTTTTTATTATGAAACAGGGTCTCACCAAGTTGCTGAGGCTGGCCTTGAACCCGTAATCCTCCTGTCTCAGCATCCCAAGTACTGGGATGACAGCAGTGCACCACCACGCCCAGCTACAAGACCAGCTTTAAGCATCTTGCCATCCTGGTCGGGGACAGGTAGGAACAGAAGATGGCCTGAGAAGCTAGGTCTGAGCACCAAGACTCAAGGTCCCAGGTCAGTCCAGGACAAGTCCCCTCACTTCTCAGCTTCAATTTCCTTATGCAGAAACTGGACCCAGCCGCCATCTGGAAGAATGATGGAGTGAGGCCTATGAGCTGCCCGCACTGATTTTTCTGCATCTCCTGTTACTCCATCTTTGTCCCTTTTCGCCCAGCAGACCGACCCACCCCTAGGCACTGCCTCACCAGGGCCCCCTCACCCTGTGGCTTCTGAGGGTAGGCAGGGCAGGAGCTGGAGGCAGGAGGAGAGAGGAGTTGGGGTGCTTCTCCCCAGACTCTCTTTGTGCCTCATCGTGGCTCAGCCGTGGCTGTGTTCCCCTAGGCTCCTAGCTCTGGGGGTGGAGGAGGTCCCCTTTTATGGTCTCTCTGACTCTGATAACACCCACCTTCCTGTGCCCGACAGGCCTGGCTCCTCAGGATTGCTGAGTTGGGCCTCGGCACCCCTTCTTGGTTCCCTTGTCCCCACCTCTGCCTCTTTCAGGACACACTCCCTTCCTTAGTCTCTTCTGTGACTCCCTTTGCATGTGTATTCTGTCACTGGCCGGGACTCTCCTGATTCAGGACCTAGGAGGATCTGGTATCCTAGAGCTGCTGAGCAGAGCATGCTGTCTTAGCAAAGGGGGTGCCTTCCCCCACCAAGCTTGGGGCTGGCCCTGCCTCTGCTGGCTTGTCCCAGGAACAAGGCTTTGCCTTCTCCTTTCACACCCCATCCCCATGGCTGGTCTGGACTTCTGCCTCAGTTTCCCTACCAGGACAAAAAAATCCATGCTGAACTCCTGTGCCCTTGGTCCTGACCCAATCTTGCTGGCACCTCCTCCCCGGGGAAGTCAGATGTGTCTATCAATGAATGGCCAGGCCCCCTCCTGCCCCCTGAATCAGTATTGCCTGGCTTCATGCATCTCTGAGTGGGCCAGATAGATGGTCCTCTGCAGCCACCCATTTCCACCCCTCACTGTGTCCAAGCCTTTCCTCATCTGGCACACCCCCTGCCGTGGGCCTTTGGGTGCCCCAAGGTCGGATGAGTGTGCATTCCCACCCTTGAAGGATGACTGAGTACTGCTCATCTCCACGCCCCTCCCTGTCCCCCCAGGTTCTCTCTGCTCATACCTGGCCTAACCAGCACTGGAGAAGCAAACAAGGGTGAGCCACAAAGACCTTGAACGCCAAGCCAAGATGCGCAAGTTTCATCCCGAAGGCGGTAGGTTCCCCTGCATGGTTCTAGCAGCAGCTAGGAGGCAGCATATGGCCAACAGAGGCGTAGAGGTGGATGGAGGCCGGGAAGCAGTGCGGGGGGGATGCTGGTGACAACCAGGAGAAAGGCACCAGGCTGCGGAGAGAGGGCCAGCCCGGCCAGCAGGGGGAGCCAAGCCCCGGCTGCCCACTCTGGGAACCAGGACCCCAGGTAACTGCTGTCGCCCTCCAGGTCTGGCTAGGGATAGCCCAGGGGGGTGCTGCATGACCTCAGGTGCCTTGGGCTGCAGGGTGGGATGGAAAGACAGGGGAGGATGTAGGGACTTGAGGGCTGCGTGGCCGGGGCAGCCTGATGCTAGCAGCTACGAGCTGCACCCTGTGGGAAGCTGAGGAACTTGGGGCCCTGCCTTCAGGTGCCTAGGCCCAGAAGCAGAGACATAAGCACAGTGACCCCTTGCAAACTCCCCTCATTTCCTGACACAGGACGGCTGGACTAGCCCCACCCACGCTCACCTGCAAATGCAGAACCCTTCATCTGCCTGCTGTGGGTCCTCTCAGGTGGAGCCCACCCTGGGACCAGCCCTGCACGGGGGCTGCTGCCCGGGCCCCCGGCCCCTCACAGTCCTGCAGCCACTCCCCACGCTTGCCCACGGTGGAGCCCCCAGGTCACCTGCTTGGTGCAGCCAGCTCAGCCTGCTCTGCTCGATCATGAGCGATAGGACATTCAAAATAGAAATAGATGAAACAAGTAAGAGATTTGTCTCTAAAAAGAGTTTAGAGGCTGCGCTCAGAGTCAAGAGAGGGGTTTCCAGAACCACTGGGATCCCAGGATCCTTCCTTCCTGCCCTGCCCTGCCCTGCCCTGCCCTGCCCTCCCCTCCCCTCCCCTCCCCTCCCCTCCCTTTCCTTTCCTTTCCTTTTTTTCTTGTTGTTGTTTTCCTGTGGTACTGGGGATTGAACTCAGAGGTGTTCTACCTCTGAGCTATACCCCCAGCCCTATTTACTTGTTTTTATTTTGAAACAGGGTCTCGCTAAGTTGCTGGGGTTGGCTTCAAACTTGCAATCCTCCTGTCTCAGCCTCCCAAGTACTGGGTTTACAGGCGTGCACCACCACACCCAGCTCTTTTCTGCTTTCCTATGTTCAGCATCAATGTAGACCATTCACCTCCTGTTCCAAAGTGGTTGTTTAAATTCCAGCCATTGAATTTTCATTCCAGTTGCCAGGAAGGAGATAAGGAAAAAATACATCCCCTTCCATTCCTATCGCCATGCTTGTTTTTGTCTGTTTTCAAACTTCATAAAAATGGAGTTATACATCATATATTCCTTTGTGCCTGGTTTATTTTGCTCAGTAACATGTTTCTGAGATTCGTCCATGTTTTTTATGTGAGTAGCTAGTTTTTTTTTTTTAAATAACTGAACCAGGCGTGGTGGCACACACTAGTAATCCCAGTACTTGGGAGACTGAGACAGGAGGATCACAGGTTTGTGACCAGCCTCAGCCACTTAGTGAGGCCCTGCTTCAAAATAAAAAATAAAAAGTAGGTCTGGGGGTGTAGCTTGGAGGTAGAATGCCCCTGGGTTCAATCCCCAGTACTGCAAACAAACAAACAAACAAACAAACAAACAATTCTCTCCTGATAGGCGTTTGGGTTGCCTCCAGGTGGAGGTTTTATGAATGAAGCTGCTATGAATACTCTTATACAAATCTTCTGGTGAGCCTATGAATTCATTTATCTCGGATATATACCAAGGGATGAAATTGTTGGGTCAAAGGAAAGACATGTGCTTAGCTTTATTAGAAATTGCTAAATAGCTCACCAAGTGCTGTGTGCATGTATGTCACTATCACTATGAATGATACTATGATGTGAGACTATAATGCACCAATAAAAGTATAAAACAAAAGAAATTGCTAAATAGTTTCCCAAAGTGGTTGCACTGTTTTGTACTTCCTCCATCAGTGTAGAGAGTATAAAATGTTCCACATTCTGTCAACACTTGGAATTGTATCTTTTTTATTTTAGCCATTCCGGTGGGCACGGGGGGGGGGGGTGTCATTGTGGTTTTAATTTGCATTTTCCTGTCTAGTTATGATGTCGAGCATCTTCTCGTTTCCTTATTAACCATTGGAGTATGTTTATTTATGAAGTGCCTATTTAAGCCTTTGCTGGTTTTTTAAATGGGGTCTGTTTTTTTCTTTTTGATTGGTGGGAGTTCTTTATACATTCTAGATATAAGTATAATCTTTATCAAGATTTACAATATCTTTTGGTCTATGGCTTCCCTTTTCACTTTCCTAATGGTGTATTTTCCTTCCTTCTTTCTTTTTTTTCTATTAAGATATAACTTGTCTAAAAGCACACAAAATTTTTTTTTGTTAAATACATACACAGCCAGGCATGGTGGCACATGCCTATAATCCCTATACTTGAGAGGCTAAGACAGGAGGATCACAGGTTTGAGGCCAGCCTCAACAACTTAGTGAGAGCCTATTTCAAAATAAAAAAAAAGAGCTGGGGGTGTAGCTCAGAGTTAGAATGCCCCCAGGTTCGATCCCTAATACAAAAAAACAGAAACCCAAAACAAACAAGCCAAAAAAAAAAATACACTAATGTCCCTTGCACTCCTATAGAGACATATTTCCATCACTCCAGAGTTCTCTGTGCCCATCCCCAGTCAGTAAGTCACCCATGTTCTGATTTATATCAACAAAGATTAATTTTGCCTATAGTGATATCTTTTGAGGAGCAGAAATATTCAATTTTTATGAAGCCCAATTTATCCTTTTTTTCCTTTCATGGTTACTACGTGTGTGTGTGTGTGTGTGTGTGTGTGTGAGTGTGTGTGTTGCTGGGGATTGAACCCAGGGGTATTCTACCTCTGAGCTACACCCAAGGCCCTATATTTTATTTTGAAACAGAGTCTCACTAAGTTACGGAGGGCCTCACTAAGTTGTTGAGGCTGGCTGTGAACCTGCGATCCTCCTGTCTAAGCCTCCCAAGTACTGGGATTACAGGCATGTGCCATCATGTCCAGCATGGTTACTACTTTTTCTGTCCAGTTTACCAATATACCTTTGCCTATCCAAAGTTGTAAAGATTTCTTCATATGATTTCTTCTACAAACTTTGTGGTTTAAGATTTCACATTCAGGTCTTTGATCCATCTTAAATTCATTCTTGTGTGTGGTGTGAGGTAGGGATCATGGTTCATTTTTTTCACCCCAATCATATATTCAGGTCCTCCAGCAGTATGTATTGAAAAGACCTTCGTTTGTGTGTGTGTGTGTGTGTGTGTGTGTGTGTTACTGGGGATTGAACCCAGGGACACTCTAATTCTGAGCTAGATCCCCAGCCCTTTTTATTTTGAAACAGGGTCTTTCTGTTACCATGCACTGGCCTTGAACCTGCAATCTTCCTGCCTCAGCTTTCCAAGTACTGGGATTACAGGCATGCACCACCAAACCTTGCTGAAAAGACCTTCCTTTTACCATAGCAATGCATCCCTGGCTTTGTCCTCTATCTAGTGCCCTTACTGTCAAGGTCTGTTTCTAGACTCTTCCATTCTGGCTCCTATCTGTCAGTGGCTAAACATGCCCAAGTCTCTTTGTGACTGAAAAACCCCAGCTTCCCTTAACCCTCCCCTCCCAATCTGTTGATAGCCAACTCCCCTCTACTTCAAAACAAAGTTATTTTAAGAATTGTCCACATTCACTGTTTCCACTTCTCATCTTGCACTTCCCTCCACAACCCCCTCAAGTCTGGCTCCTGTCGCCCCTACTTCACACAAACTGCAGGGCTGTTTTCAGTTTTTAGCTCTTACAGTTTTTAGCTGCTGTGTATATTCACATATAATGTGTGTGTGTGTGTGTGTGTGTAGATGTTTTCATTTCTCTGGGGAAATACCTAGGCATGCAGTGCCTGGGTCCTGTGGCAGGTGGATGTCTAGCATGTTATGCGACTGCCAAACTGTTTTCAAAAGTGGTTGTGATATTTTATACCAGCCATGAATAAGAATTCTGGTTTTTGCCCATTTTTAAATTGGGTTGAAAAAAATAAATTGGGTTGTTTTTCTTCTTGAGTTGTAAACATTCTTAATATATTCTAGATATAACTTCTTTGTTGGGTATGTGTTTTACCAAAACTCTAGTCTGTGGCTCACCTTTATCATTTTCTTAATAGTCTCTTAGAAGAACTAAAGTTTTTTGTTTGGATGAAATTTACTTTATTGATTCCTCCTCCTCCTCCTCCTCCTCCTCCTCCTCCTCCTCCTCCTCCTTCTTGGTACTAGAGATTGAACCCAGGGGCATTCTGCCTCTGAGCTATACCCCCAGCCTTTTTAATTTATTTATTTATTTATTTTTTATTTTTTATTTTTTATTTTTTATTTTTTATTTTTTATTTTTTTGCGGTACCGGGGATTGAACCCAGGGGTGTTCTACCTCCGCGCTACACCCCCGGCCCTATTTTTTTTATACTTAATTTTGAAACCGGGTCTCACGAAGTTGCGGAGGGCCTCACTAAGTAGAGAGAGAGAGAGAGAGAGAGAGAGAGAGAGAGAGAGATGAGGCTGGCCGCGAACCCGGATCCTCCGGTCTCCGCCTCCCAAAGTACTGGGATTGCAAGCATGCGCCACCACGCCCGGCCTTTTTTATTTTTGAAGCAGGGTCTCGCTAAGCTGCTAACACATCTCTCTATGCCACTGAAGCTACCCTCCAACATGTGGTGATCCTCCTGTTTCAGCTTCCCAGGTACTGGGATTACAGGCCTACACCACCATGCTTTTATTCTTTGTGCTTATTGTATTGTGTTTCAGAAATATTTGCCAAACCCAAGGTGACTAAGATTTTTTCCCTGTCTTTCTCCTAGAAATATTTTTTAGTTTTAACTCTTACAGGTGGGTCTGTGATCCATTTTGAGTTCATTTTTGTGTATGGTGTGAGGTAGGGTTACTTCCTCCAGCCTGCTCTTCCTCACTAAAGACTGATTCTACTAAAATCTGAATCTTACAATGTCTTTCTCCTGCTTTCACCCACAAGGTAAACCTGAGCCTTCCTAGCCCAGCTTTGTAGGTGACTCTGATCATAACTGATCCCAGCCTGTGCCTCCCTCATTTGCCTTCCTCTTTCACGGACACCACAAACAGTGTCCCCAACATGTCAAATGTCTCCCTCTTGCTTCTGGGTTTTGTTCCTCCTGCCTGGAAAGTACCACTCCCCTGTCCCCTTTGTCACCATGACCTTCTGGTGTTTCTTCAGCATGGGTCCTTCAGGGATTCGACATTGCCCCCCACCCCCAGGAGCCTCGGACAGGACCAGATGATTCCTTGAGCCCCATGTCATGTTGAACACTGCTGGATATTGGACTCCAGTTCTCTTGTTACCTTCCTGCTTCCTCCAGATGTCAGTCAACATCATTCACGAGCTGTACCACTTCCCAGAAAATATCAGCTGAAAATCGGCCTTGCCTTCATCTAGCTCTTGGTGGCGGCACGAAGCGTGGCTCAGAGGAGGCCCAGGGCTGGCTGTGGTGTGAACGAGACCCTGGGCATTGACTGCTCTGTGCATCTCAGATCTGTCCCCCTTGGAGTTCCTTGTAGAAGTGAGGAGTGGGGACTGGGGAGGGATGCAGAAGCTGAGGTTTTGGCAGATCTAGGAAGTTGAGGGAAAATGAGCCAGGGACCTCAGGATGGGCGGGCGTGGGGCCTGAGTTGGGCATAGAGAAGCAGCCCCAGACCACGAGGCCTCGGGCCCCTCGACACTGTGGGGCTGTTGCACGATCCTCCCTGCTTCGGCTAGGCGAGGGTTGAAGCTGAGGTCACCCAAGGCCTCTCGCTGCTTTCTCAAACAGCCGCCTACCACAGGGGACCCAGGAGGCCAAGTCAATAACCGAAATCATAAAATCTCGAAGGCGTTGAACGTTTGGACGCAGGAGCAGACACAGCAAGCGGGGCCTTTTCCCAGGCAGCTCGTGTGGAACAAGCAAAACAGATTTATGGGCGTCTGGTTGAAGCTGGGTTGTGGGGCGGGGCTGGCGGTTGGTGGAGATTCAGAGGTTTCTAGTGCACGGGAAGGATGATAAATGGAAATCAATTGCATGGTCCCCAGAACTATGATTTAAGATGCAGGAAACAGTGTCTCTTTCTTCAGGGTATTTCCTTAGGGTGTTATTTTGAGGCACATGAATGCAATTATTGGGACCTTTAGAGGTTTCTTTCAAGACCTCAAGCCTTGCCTCCTGTCCTTGGAAAGGTGCACTCTGGGGGTGTGCATGGATGGGTGGGCGGGGCGCCCATCCTGGGTCCTGACCATGGACTCCCAGATGTAGGGGGACAGCCCGGACGTCTCAAGACCCTTCAGTGCTAGTGGCTGTGGCTGAGTCATGGGCAGGTGTCTAGTCTTCCCTTCACACCAGACCAAGACTTGCAGGCTTCAATGTGAAAAGGCACCCGGCTCACACTCCTGTGCTTGCACACACATGCAACATGGCCTGTGTGAGCTTTTCTTAGGTGTCGGGTTTTGCTGTAGGGAAGAACAAGAAGCATGGTTCTCCAGAGCCACTCCTCCCTCCAGCCTGTCTCTTAAGGATCTGCTGATGTGGGGGGCCAGGGCTTCCTCATGCACTGGGAGCTGGGGGTGGGGGACATCTGTGCACCAGGTCACCTTGGCCTCTGAAGGTCCTCGGGAGAGCCCCTCACCACTCAGATTGGTGGAAATGGCTTATGACTCTGTGTCCTTGTAGAGTGGCCCTTCTCCTTCCTTGGCCACAACCATCCCACCTGCCAGTTTCTTGGCCAGCCCCAGACCGCTCCTCAGTCCCCAGAGTCCTGGACTGCGTGCAAAGGGGGAGGCTATAGGATCACAGAGGCTGCTGCCTTCAGGAGGGCTGGGGGGCACCCTGGGGATTCAGCCCCCCCCAGGCAGATGGCCCAGCGAGTCCATGTCTCCAAGGACCGTTTATAGGATATCTTTGAGGAGCTCAGGAGGTGGTCATCTGGCCACCACAGTCAGCCTCCAGACTCGGTCCCCAGGGACAGGGATGTACTTTGAAAGGGTCAGGCAACATCGTCTGGCTGTCAGTGTACCATAAATAGCCTGTGACAGAGAGTTGCATGGAAGCCAGGCCTGGACTGCGGGCATCCTCGGCTTAGCTCTTGAGGCTAGGAGTTGTCAGTAGGCCCTGGGGCAGAGGTGGAGAGTGAGCCTCCCCCAAACCCTGAAATGCACATGTATGCACTCATCTGCATGCACACACATCTGCATGCATGCACATATACATAATGCACGACACATGCGCATGTACATGCCCAGCCCCCTTAGCATGCAGAAGAGGAACAGGTCTCCCCCCACCCCCGGTTCGCCCTCGCTGCTCCTCTGTGGGTGATGGGCCCTCCCACCACCCTGCTGCGAGGCTCAGAGCAATGATGGATGAGGAGCCCAGGGCCTGGGCGATGAGAGAGCCTCAGCAGGATGGCATGCAGGCCCCGGCCAGGCTGGGGCGTCACCCGGAGGGAAGCATGAGGCAAACTGAGCAAGCTTGTAAATTCGGGCAGACAATGGGAAGACAGGCCCCGGGGCTCCATAAAGAGCATCCGGCCAGGCCAGAGCTCAGGGCCTGCTTGGCTCAGGGGCGGCTGAGGGGACGGCAGGCGGGGGGCTGCTCTGGGCTTGGCTGGGACCAACGTCTCGGGCTGCTGCTGGCCCGACCAGCTCAGAGTTGGCCGGGAGGCCTGGCCCGCGCACAATAAACAACAGAGAAAGATAAATCGCAAATGTGTCTGGAACTGGTGGGGAGGGGGGAGAGGTGAGCGGGGGTCACCAGGAGGCCCGTCTCCTTCCTTGGCTGCTGTCCCCTCTGGGAGGGGGGTCCAGCGCTCTGGGGGGTAGGGGGACTTGATCCTGGAGCCCAGAGGACTGCTGGGGGTCAGGGGTAGTGGCCGAGTCTACACAACTACATAGGGCCTTTGAGGAGACTGTCCACCTGGAAAGTTCCAGAGGAGGGAGAGGCCTCGGCAGCCAGTGGAGGGGCCAGGGGGCTGAGAGGGAGGCCTCAGCCAGGCCAGGTGGGCCTTGGGCCTTTGGAATGTCCTCTTCCTTGCTTCTTCCCTGTGTCCCCTGACTCCCTATCAAAGTGTCCCCAACTCCAGGTGACTTGTGCACAGCAGCTCTACCTGCACCACCCCAGCTCCCGACCTTTGGTACAGGCCTCTAATGGATGCACCCATGGGCACCTGGCAGGTGCAAGCCCCAAACAGCCCACCATGGCTCCCCGGCTGACTTCTCCTCCCGTGGACCCCACCTCAGTTGCCGGGGGGCAGGCAAGTGGGAGGTTGAGCTTGCCTCTGTTGCACCCCGTCAGTTCTTCCTCCCCAGAGAACCCCACCTGCTCCCCAGTGGTTCACCACAACTGGAAGTCAAGAGCTGCGGCCGCTGCCTCTTCACCTGCTGCTGGCCTGTCGTCGTGCCCTCCAGGCCACCCCTGCACAGGGTTCCTTGGCATCTTCCGGACAGAGGCTCAGCCCTAGCATGCCTCAGGTCCTTCTCCTCAGGTTTTTTCTCCTCCGCCCCTCAACACCCCACCATGGGATACCTTGGAGACCTCTGAACTCACCAATTGATTCCCTCTCCTCCACACCAGATTCTTCTTGTGCTACTTCCTTCTAGAATGTTCTTGCACTATCTCACCTAGTCTGGGCTGGAGACTTGGACCTGCCTTGAAAAGTGAGTTTGTTGGAGTGGGGTGGGAAGACATGGATGTGCTCTAGAAAGGGCTGGAGGCAGGTCCAGGAAGGTCCAGTCTGGGGGCAGGGGGAGGGGGGCACAAGGCTCTGCCTGGGGAAGCCCCAGTGTGTGTGGGGTGACCCTGCCCTGGGAGCCATGACCTGAGGGGAGAAGTAGTCCCATTCGGAGGAGCCCCCATTCACGGCTTGCCTGGGAGAGTCGGTGGGCTCCATGGGGCAGTGCTGGATCCTCCTGTGCTGGCCCTGCTGGGCTGCCCAGAAGTGCAGAAGGCATGGCCTGTGGTGGCTTGTGGGTGGTAGGGATCCCTGCACCCCCACTCAGGCAGCCCCTTCTCCCAGAGCGGAGACCTCTGCACCACCCTGTTCCCCTCACATGCCCACAGGGGCACATCAGGGTGGAGGACATCAGGGTTCAGTCTGGAGGACTCAACGCCCTGCTTCTTCTTTTTTTTTTTTTTTTTTTTTGCGGTACTGGGGATTGAACGCAGGGGCGTTCTACCTCCACGCTACACCCCCGGCCCTATTTTTTTATATTTTATTTTGAAACCGGGTCTCACGAAGTTGTGGAGGGTCTCACTAGGTAGAGAGAGAGAGACAGGGAGAGAGAGAGAGAGAGAGAGAGAGAGAGAGAGAGAGAGCTGAGGCTGGCCGCGAACCCTGATCCTCCAGTCTCCGCCTCCCAAAGTACTGGGATTACAAGCGTGCGCCACCACGCCCAGCTAATGCCCTGCTTCTTTGAGTAGGGACCCCCACCAATCCACATTGAACTAAAAGCTCGCTGTGGGGGAGGAGGTGGTGAACACCCATGATGTGCCTTGCTAGCACCACCTCCTGCTTATCATGCCTAGCTTTATAAATAAGGAAATAGAAGCTCAGAGAGTGTGGGTGGCTCTACCCTCCCTAGAACACACAGATAGGAAGAGATGGAGTGTAAATTCAAACCCAGGCAAGGCATGGTGGCACACACCTATAATCCCAGTACTTGGGAGGTGAGACAGGAGGATCACAGGTTCAAAGCCAGCCTCAGCAACTTAGCGAGGCTCTCAGCAACTTAGTGAGACCCTGTTTCCAAATAAAAAATAAAATAGGGCTGGGGTTGTTGCTCAGAGGTAGAATGCCCCTGGGTTCAATCCCCAGTACAAAAAACAACAACAAAAATTCAAACCCAAGCTGTCCCATGCACTAGGCTGCCTCATAATAGGCCTCCCAGGGGCCAGGGGCTGGGACATCCCATCAGACACAGTTACCCCTGCCTCTCCTTGTCTCCCAGATCCCACTGGCTGCCCTAGACCCTGTGGTTTTGAACATGGCTGCCCGGGCCTGTCCTGCTTGAGAAGGGTCCCAGTCTTCAAGGACTGGGTATAGCACTGAACAGATGAAGGAGGAAGTGTTTCCTGGGCCCCTTTCCTGGCCTAGACCTGTGGGTCCTGCTCCTAGGAGCCTCTGTGTTGTGTGGGTTGGGGTGGGGTGGGGGGAGACAGGCTGAGACCCACATCTTCCCTAAGTGTAACACTCAGTATGCCCCCCAAGATCCCAGGGCAGCCAGGAGCAAGCATTCAGTCCTGAGGCCAGAGGAGGAGGGGGGCATGTCCATGAAGGTGGGGTGCTTGCCAGATCTTGAGGGATGGCTATGCCAGGCTGGGGCCGAGGAGGTGCAGCCCAGCTTTTCAAAGCCGCAGTGTGAAAGGTGGTTGAGGTACCAGGGAGATGAGGCCCATTCAGCACCAGTACCTTGGAGGTCAGGACTCCAGGGGCCTGGAGCATTTGGCTAAGGCCTGGGAACTTTCTCTGCAACCAACAGGGAGCCAGGGAAGGGTGTGAGTATCAGGGAACATGGTCAGACTTGCTGCTTTTGCAAGGCCACCTAGACTGCCCATGGGATGGACAGGGAGGGAGAACCTGGAGCAGAAGGGCTCTGATGGAGGCTGGCGTGGTGACGCCTTGACCACCAGTAAGGGGTGGAGGGTTGTATGAAAGAGAGAGAGAGAGAGAGAGAGAGAGAGAGAATGAATATGAATATCTGGATGAGTTGGCTAGAAAACTGTGGACTGAGTTTAGCAATGGGGTGGACCTGAAAGGCCGAGTCAGAAGGAACCCAGAGGCCTGAGGGACTCAGGTGAGGCTTGCTTGCTCAGACAGGACACCTGGGAGCAGGGGGAGGTGTGCAGAGGAGTGACCAGGGCCTTCTGGGGAGGATGGTTGGTGTGTTGGGACTCCACTTTCTTCCTCTTGTCTGGAAGTTTCCTTCTATAATGCCCACTGACCGCCAGGCCTTGGTTCTTCCCTCTCCCACGTCGATCTCACCTGGCTCCCCTCCCCCTAGGTGGGTAGTGGGCAGCGGGGGAAGGGGTGAGGCCTTACCTGGTTCACTCATGGCCAAGCCCAGAGGCCATGCTCGAGTCTGACCTCAGCCAGGCGTGCACACAGGGGCACTGTGTCCCCTGCTCAGGAGTCCCCAAGATCCAGACTGGCTGCCTAGGCCCCAGGTTGGCTGTCGGGGGTGAAGGCCTGGGGCTTGCTTATGGATGGGGCTCTGGACATCCAGGCACACTGGCGTGGGGACCTGTGCCAGGAGATGGTAAGAGAGAGGTTGGCGGCCCGAGGAACCGGGGCGTTCCAGCCGCCCACGGTGTAGCCAGCATCAGGCCCTGGCAGCAGTAGGTTGGACCGTGGGTGGCAGGGAGCCCTGGCCTGCTGGCGGCTGGCTGTGACGGCAGCTGCTCATCTTGTTTTCCATCTCCTCCCCAGAGCCCCGGCCAGCTCATCGCCTCCCCCTGGGGCAAGTGTGTATCCCACAGGGGCATCAGACAGCTCTCAGACCAAGCCCGGCTCCGGTCTGCACCTTGGGTGAGTCACCTAACCTCTTGAGCCGCAGTTTCCCCGTACGACATGAAGATGACAAGATGGCCAGGTGCCTGGCATCTGGTGGTCAATGAAGGGCAGCTCCCATGAGGTGAATAAGCAGCACCCCATGGCCTGATTACAGGCCCAGGAAGGAGGCCCCTCTAAAGAGCAAGGGACAGAAATCCTGACATTACTGTGCCCGTCATCACTGACTGCAGATCCCTCAAGGCCCTCTGGAGAAGGGCTGCTGGATGTAGATCCGTGGAACAAGAGGACAAGAAAAGAGGAAAGCCCAAGGCTCAGGCCTGCCCTTGACCACCGTCTTCATGGACTTGGGTCATTTTGCTGCTGATGAGCAAGACAACCCCAGCCCAGAGTGGCAGGAAGGGGGGAGCCTGGGTTCCAGCTGCTCTTACCCTGCCTGTCTCTGGCATTGGTTCTCCCTGGAAAGACATGGATAGGCTGGTGGCCTGCAAGGACGCTTTTAGCATGTGACCTTCGGGAACCAGGATTCTTCTTACTTGTGGACACCCGCCCTCTTGGACCCCACGTGTGCCGTGCCGCTCTAGTCTCAAGCACTTGCTTGCTCAGATTCCCTTACCTGGGATGCCCTTTTTCCTCATCCCTGGTTTTCCAAGCCCTCCTGGTTTCCTCACACCCACCCAGCTTAGCCCTCCCTGGGATCCCTGCCTCCAGCTCCCTGGGTACATCCTGCTGAGCCTGGCTGCCAGGCATGAATTGCACACCCCCTCCCAGCCCAGCTCTGCTGCCCTGTGCCCAATCTTCCCCTCTCTGGCCCAAACCCTAGGCTCCAGTGCCGGGGCCCAGCCTCAATGTCCCTGTGTGCCCCTTGCAGTCTGTGTACACACTCCCAAGACAATAGGAGCTCAGAAAAGGCACCCAGAGGCTCATGGCCTGGCTCTAAATCACTGCTCTGTCATTTCTAACTGGATGACCTCAAGCAGTTCTCCCCACTGACCCTCTCTGGAGGGGCTGGACCTGCCCTGCATGCCTGGCTCACAGAGAATTTAAACTAAGTGCTGTGCCTGGCTGAGCTCAGCTAATCCTCCTAGCGTCCTCAGAGGTGAATTCCATCGTTTATCCCCTGTTGATTGATGAGGAGAGTGAGGCTTAGCAGACACAGCCAGTGGCCTCGGCCCGGGTCTCAGCACTGCTGAGAGGTGGAGGCTGGAAAGGCACCAGGTGGTCTGAGACAGGAGCCCTGCTGTGCTGCCCACCCTCATTGGGTGGAGCCTGGGGACATGCTCTGCACCCTGTGGCGCGCTCCATGGAAGCAAGGAAGTGCCGCTCTTGCTGTTTAGAGGTGAGAAAGGGAGACTTTTAGAAGCCACCCTGAGTCCATGCACAGCCAGCGTGCAGACTCCTGCTTCTGACCCTTCCCCACCCTGGGATCCCCTGATTTCTTTGAGGCCAGATGTGAGGAGGACAAGTCTCCTGGCTCCCAGAGCGCATGACGCAGGTGGCCCTGACAGCGCACTGCCCATCTGCGGATTCTCAGGCACCGGCGCCAAGCCAGTCAGCACAGACGTCCACCATCTGGCTACCATTGCATGCAAGGGAAGAGTCCCAACTCACGGACAGACATGAGCCATGAGGCAGCCGGGGCCCGCAGTCCTGGCCACTCATTCCCGTCCAGGGTCACCTCTCCATTCAGACACACGCCTGGCTGTTAAGAAGCATTTAGCAATGTCAGGGGCCCAACCTGGGCGGGTGGCATTGAGAGCGTTGATGATGGAGGTAAGGGTGGGAGTGAGGCTGGAGATGGGGACAGAAGTGAGGTTGGAGATGGGGACAAAGGTGTGGATGGAGGTGAGGACAGAGGCTGGGGTGGAGGTGAGCGTGGAGGTGAGGCTGGAGGTGTGGATGGAAGTGAGGACGGGAGAAGTGACAGGAACGGTGACGACGCTGGCAGTGGTGATGGTGGTGGCGATGGGGATGTTGCTGCACATAGTAGGACTGGACGCCATGACAATGGTGAGAGCAATGGCAACCCGAAGAGTTTCTGAGAGGAACTCCTGACCCCGGCCCTCCACTGACGCGCACCCAGGCATGGCGGAGAGCCTGGTCATTTCGTTCTCAGGAGCCGCCTTGGCCACTCAGTGTTGCTGTTGGACATTTGGCTCCAGACAAGACTGGAGGAAGGAGACCCAGTTCTCTCCCAGCGTTAGCCAGTGTGAGGGAAGCATCACGCAGGACTCGCAGTGGACGGGGCAAGGGGTTGCCAACCCAGGGGCAGGCCTGGTGCCTGGGTGCCTGAGAGTAGAGGAGTGGGACCTGGGGAAGGCCCTCCTATTCCAGGAGTGAAGCAAGGCCTGGGCCTCAGCCATGCAGCTAGCAGAGGACAGACTGGGTGGATGTAGAGCAGCCCTGAACCACTGGGGGCATCGACATGGGGAGGCAGGTCCTGGTAGAGGGTCTACAGGGAAGTCCCCGGGAGGTGGCAGGGGTGTGTGAGCTCCAGCACGGGGCTAAGCTCTTGGGAGCAGGGATGATGAGGTTGACGGAGGCATCTGAGGTCGAGGGGCTTGGGGGTCTTGCTGGCAGCACGGGTGGGGCAATGGTGGCAGGAAGAATCCTAAAGTGGTCCAAGTATATGTTCCGAGGCGGTCGCTGGGAATCCCAGTGCCTCTGGCAAAAACTCACAAACCCCTCCTCTATTGTTAACATCAACATGCAAAATACTGTCAGGCCCGCCATGACCAATCTTTGAGCCTTTCCATTACCCATGGGCGGCCTGCCACCCGTGGTCTCTGGGGCGTGCCCGCTCTGGCTTCTGCCAGGACCCTGGTGAGGAGTTGGCCTGGACAAGCCTGGCGGGGAGTGTGGGCCAGGATCCCCGACTTGCTGCCCAGGCTGTGGGCCTTGCCAGGTGTCAGGTTCAATTTCCCAACCCTCCTGCTCAGAGAACCAAACGTCTTGTCCCTCTACCCAAGCTGGTTCCTCCCAGGCCGCCTCCTTGGCAGCCAGAAGATCCCTGGGGGTTGGAGGGGCAGCCAGACTCACCAGGCAGGGCAGGGTGGGGACAGATGCAGTGACGTTCTTCCTCCAATTTGTCACCCACCTCTCAGCAGGCTGTGGGCCAAAGGGAGGCCATGCTGTGGGTTGGAGCAGTGAGGCCTGGGCCATTGCAAGTGAGGTGGTGGGAGGTGGTTCATGGAATGCTGGGATGGCGAGTCTAGAGATCTGGCATCAAGTCCTGCTTCACTCTGTCTCATGGCGGGCACCAGGGCTGGCTCCATGGGCAAATAAAGTGGTTGAGTAACAGGACTTTTGAGGTCCATCCCACCTTCCATTAGTCAGTAAAGTCCCCTCCCTCGGCCAACCCCATCATCCCCTGCATAACTTTGATTGAAAGAACGGCTTTGATATAAATCACATACCAAGCTGGGCGTGGTGGTGCACACTTGTAATACCAGTACTTGGGAGGCTGAGACAGGAGGATTGCAGGTTCAAGGCCAGTCTCAGCAATTTAGTGAGGTCCTCAGCAACTTAGTGAGACCCTGTTTCAAAATTTAAAAATAAAATAAAATAGGGCTGAGGGTTAGGGTTAGCATGCCCCTGGGTTCAATCCTCAGTACCAACCAATCAATCAATCAATCAATCACATACCACATAATTCACCCACTTAAAGTCTATAACTCAATAGTTTTTAGTATAATCATGGAGTTGTGTGACCATCTCCCTAGTCAGTTCTAGAACATTTTCATCACCCCTTCAAAAATAAGACCCATATGCCTTAGCTATCACAGCCCCCCACCTCCCAATCTCTCTACCACCACCAGAACCACCAGCACCTGACACCCCCAGCTCTAGGCAGCTACTGATCTACTCTGTCTCTATAGATTTGCCTCTGTGGGACATTTCACAGAATCCTTGCTTCCTGGAGGGCACTGGAAAAGTGGGATCTGCCTACTTTTTCCACACCATCTCCCCTCCACGGCCCCATCCAGTTCCCCAGCCCCGAGGATTCAAGCTGCCAGGACGTGGGCTGCCCGTTCCAACAGCTCCAAGATACACACACACACACACACACACACACTCTCTCTCTCTCTCTCTCTCTCTCTCTCTCTCTCTTTCTCTCTCTCTCTCCCCCCATCTTAGTGACTGCTGTCCCTGTCCCACTGCCATTGGCTGACCCCTTGCTCATGGATTACTGCAACATCCTCCACTTCTCACTTCTTCTAGTCTTTCCTTCCACCTCCTCTGGGGACTGTTCTAAAGTAAGAACTGGATGGAGTCACCCAATTGCACTGGGCACAAAACCTGTCCGCAGGGTCTTGGTTGCCCTCGGGGGGACAGTGCAGACTTGTGCGCCAGGTGTTTTAACCTGGACCCCTTGAATGCAGCACCTGAGCTGGGTGATTCTAAGAGACAAGAGAGAGGAGAAGAGAAAGGATAAAAGCCATTGAAGGATGCCAGCAAGGTCTGCATCCTGCGTCCCATGTCGAGGGGCTTCATTCCACTGGGACCTCTGGGAATTGTACAAACTGCCACCCAGATTTGTCTGCCCCAATGACGGGCAAAGAGCATCTTCCAATGGCTCCTGTTCCCCTGGTTGGGGGTTGCTGGCAGGGAAGTTAACCTCCATGACCACATCCCAGGCTGCACTTGCTCTCAGGCTGTGAGAACCCACAGCTCAGAAGACTGAGACAGAGAAAGATGCTATGTCGGTCAGCTTTTTGTTGCTGTGACAAATACCTGATTAAAACAACTTAGAAGATGAAAGGTTTATTTTGTCCATGGTTTCAGAGGTGTCATTCCAGGGTTGGTTGGCTCCATTGCTCTGGGCCTGAGGTGAGGCAGAACATCATGGCAGAAGGGTGTGGTGGAGGAAAGCTGCTCTGCTCATGGCAGTCGGGAAGCAGAGAAAGACTGAGGGGCTGGACACTAGAAATACCCTTCTAGTGCATGTCCCTCCAACTAGGCCCCACCTCCTAAAATTTCCGCTACCTCCCATAATGCCATCAAATTATTATTAATTCTACTACACTATCCAGAGGAAAAAATCTAAAAGGGTTTTGTGGGGGGGCATACTGGAGATTGAACCCAGGGTTGCTCTATCACTGAACTGCACCCCCAGCCCTTTTAATTTTTTATTTTAAAATAAAATAAAAGTTGCTAAGTTGCTGAGGCTGGCCTCAAACTTGTGATCCTCCTGACTCAGCCTGGGATTATAGGTGTGCACCATTGTGCCCAGCTTGAAAGGGGATTGATATGTGTGTGTGTGTGTGTGTGTGTGTGTGTGTGTGTGTTGTTACTAGGAATTGAACTCAGGGGCATTCTACCTCTGAGCTCCAGCCTTATTTTATCTTTTATTTTAAACAGGGTCTCACTGTGTTGTGGAGGGCCTTACTAAATTGCAGAGGCTGACCATGAACCTGTGATCCTCCTGTTTCAGTCTCTCAAAGTACTAGGATTACAAGAGTGTGCCACCACACCCAGCGAAAGGGGATTTTAAAAGGGAAAGCAATTATGCAGTGACAAAAAAGGAGGGGGGAATTGAAAGAAAAAATGCTCGAATGTTCAGAAAATTAATCCATCAGTGGATTAATCCACTGAAGAGGTCAGAACCCTCAGGATCCAATCACTTCCTAAAAGCCGCACCTCTGAACACTGCTGCACCGGGAACCAAGCCTTCAACACATGAGCTTTTGGGGAACATTCCAGATTTAAGCCATAACAGATGCTATGGTCCCTTTAGCTGGACCATGCACCTAGGCCCCAGCTGCTATGAACCCACGGCTGTCACTTCTCCAGAGAATGGCCCCAGCCGATGGAAGCTGATTAGCCAGGAAGTTGAGCAGTTAGTTGGTGACCAACTGAAAGGAGGCCTCCTTGCCTCAAGAGGGCGCTAACACCATGGTGCAGTTAATGCTCCAGGGCCTTCCCTAGGGACCAGACCAGGAACAGATTTTCTGTATGGCCATACTCTGCTGACCTCCCTCAGGAAATCCCATGCACCTAATCCCTGACTCAGGCTCTGCTTCTAGGGAGCCTAGACTGAGCCAGGCATGAGCATGTGTATGAAGCTAGGCTATTGGTATGAGTCAGAGCCGTCCATTAAAGTGAACATCTTAGGGGTCCTACACTAGGTTCAACGCTCCAACCACAGAGGCCCAACACACCTGTAGTTGTCTCCCATCTCATTCCTGCAAACTCCAGCCAAACATGGTGGGTGATTGGAGCTAAGAATGACACGTGGCCCTAGAGAAGCACTGTGTCCACCCAAGCCATGATCGTCTTGCTTTGGTCTGCACCACAAGCACCACAGGGACAAGCTGCACGTAGGAGGTATAGAGGTAGGAGGGCAGCTTGGAGGCCATGGCCCTGGATGGAGTCTGAATGGGGGTGGCCCAGTGGCCTGTTCTGGAAGGGTTGAGCTGGGAGGGAGTGTGGAGGGACCCAAAGACAGCCATCAGCCTGGAGGATGGCTCATAACAGATAGCGGGGTGTTCTTACTGGACATTTGGGGTCCGGCATGCATGGACAGGAGACCCAGGGAGCGCTGGGCCAGAGAAACATGATGATGTGGGTTTGTACTTTGAGAAGGGGACTCGGCCTGTCATTTAAGGTCCAGGTCCCAGAATCAGGGTATGAAGTAAGGCCTACTGTGGGGATGGGGTCAGCACTTAGACACCCAAAATGCAGTCAGACCCAGAGCCAGGGTGAGCTGAGGCTGAGCCCCAGATGCAGGGTCTGGAACTGCTTACATTTCCCCTAATGTTAGGGTGGGCCCAGCTGGTCCCAGGGCCTAGAGTGGTGCTGAGCCCACAGGTGACAGAAGAAGAGGCCCCAGGTGCAGAGAGAGTGGGCTGCAGGGCAGGAGGCAGGAGGCAGGAGGCCCAACCCTACACACCCAGCAGATTTGAACAAACACCTGCTGACCAGGAGCTCGCTCTCCTGACCGGTTCACATCGCTGACCAACAGCTGTGAGCAAACCTGTGCTGGGAGCTCTAGGGTCCTGACCCTGCACCTGGCAGCCATTCTCCATCGCCTGGCACCTGCTTCCTGCAGGCAGGGGCAGGCTCGTGCCCTGTGCTGGCAAATCCTTCCCCAAAGCTTCAAGTATCTTGGGACCCAGGCCCATACCTGCTGACCTCCACTGATCGGGGGAGCCTGATGAGCGGGGGCTCCTCTGAGTGGGGCCACATCTTCCCTGAGGTCATGGCTCCCTAGGAAGGGTCACTGTTTCCCCCTCTGGGGCTTCTCAGAGCAGGGCTTTGGCCCTCTCCCCTCCAACACCACCACCACAAGACTTTCCAAAGCTTGGTGCGCCTCCCCAGACAGACACACTTTTCAGGGAGAGTCCACGTCTCTCCCCTCAGACCTCCCCCAAAGCATGGCTGGGTCTCTCTCCTCCGGGCAAGGCCATGTCTCCTCCCTCAGGCCAGCTTCCTAGGAGGCCTGGCCTTCTCTCACTTTCCTCATCTGTAAAGCAGGGAGTCACATCTGCTTCATAAAGCCATGGAAAACAGCATACCAGCATAACATTCAATATCTAACCCAAAATGACGACAGCCATACTATGGAATGTTACTTGGCAATAAAAAGAAATAAAGTAGCTGGGCATGGTGGCACACACCTGTAATCTCAGTGTTTGGGAGGCTGACACAGGAGGATTTCAGGTTGGAGGCCAGCCCTAGTAATTTAGCAAGACCCTGTTTCAAAATAAAAAGGGCTGAGAGTGTAGCTTAGAGATAGAATGTCCCTGGGCTCAATCCTCAGTACTCCCTCCTCCAGGAAGGAAGAAAGGAAGGAAGGAAGGAAGGAAGGAAGGAAGGAAGGAAGGAAGGACTGATACATGCTACAACATAGATGGGCCTGAAAACATGCTAAGTCACAAAGGATCACATATGTTAGGATTCCATTTATACGAAATGTCCAGAATAGGTAAATATATAAAGACAGAACGCGGGTTAGCTGTTCCCTAGATGGAGTGGTAATGGGGGAGTGATTGGGAAATGAAGGCTAAGGGGAGCAGGACTCCTTTGGGGGTGATGAAAATATTGTAAAATTGATTGTGGTGATTGATGTATAACCCTGTGAATATACTGAAAGCCACTAAATTGTATACTTTAAATGGATGGATTGTATGGTATGTGAATTATATCTCAATAAAACTGGGGAAAACTCTGTATAGACATGCAAAAAAAGCAGAAAAATATGATCTCCTAACCAAGAAAAAATCAATAAATGAAAAGAATCTAGAAATGACAAAGATGATGAAATTATCTTATAAGACTACTAAATATCTATCAAGTACTCTAAATATGTTAAACATTTTAAAAGGGAACAGAAACATAATGGAGAGAAATATAAAACAAAAGAGAACCAATGAAACTTTTGGAGGTAAAAATACAACATTTGAAGTGAAATTTTTCCCTCCCTTCCTCTCTCTCTTTTTCTTTCTTTCTTTCCTTTTTTCTTTCTTACTTTCTGCACTGGGAATTGAACTCAGGACCTCACCATACTACACAAGTACTCTGCCACTGAGCTATACCCCCAGGCCTTTTTTTTTTTTTTTTGGTACTGGAGGTTGAACCCAGGGACACTCTACCTCTGAGCTATATCCCCCGCCATAAGTTGCTGAGGGTCTCACTGAATTGCTGAGGCTGGCCTCAAACCTGCAATCCTCCTGTCTCAGCCTCCCAAGTACTAGGATTATACATATGTGCTACCACACCTGGCTCCCAGTACTTTTTAATTTTTATTTTGGGATAACATCTTTCTAAGTTTCCCAGGCTGGCCTGCAGGTTGTGATCCTCCTGCCTCAGCATACTGAGTAGCTGGGATTATGGGTGTGCTGCACCAAGCCCCATGAAAACTTCTTTAGATGAGCATAACAGCAGATTCAATACTGCAAAGAAGAGATCAATGAACCTGAGGAGAGAGCAATAGGATCTATTCAAACTAAAGCACAAAGGGGCCGGGCGTGGTGGTGCACGCTTGTAATCCCAGTACTTGGGAGGCAGAGACCGGAGGATCGAGGCTCGCAGCCAGCCTCAGCTACTTAGGCCCCTGCAACTTCGTGAGATCTGGTTTCAAAATAAAGTATAAAAAATAGGGCCAGGGGTGTAGATCAGAGGTAAAAAGCCCCTGGGTTCAATCCCCAGTACTGCAAAAAAAAAAAAAAAGCACAAAGGGGGAATAAAACAGACAAAAATATTTTAACAGAGCCTTAGTGACCTGTTGAACTTTTTTTTGGGGGGGGGACTGGGGATTGAACTGAGGGGCATTCTGCCCCTGAGCTACACCCCCAACCTGATTTTATTTTTGGTTTTGAAACAGGGTCTCACTAAATTGGCAAGGCTGTCCTCGAACCTGTGATCCTCCTATCTCAGCCTTCTAGGGACTGGGATTACAGGTGTGTGCCATCGCACCTGTCTGTCTAGCAATATTAATCCACACATATATTTTGAACACTAGAGGGAGAAGAAGGAATTGCTCACATTTTCTCAAGTTTCAAATTTGATGAAAAGTATAAACCCAAAGATCCAAGAAACTCACAGAATACTAAAAAGAATAAACACAAAGAAAACCACACCAAAGTACATCACAATCAAGTTGCTGAAAACCAAGATAAAAAGAAAATTCTTTAACGTATCTGACGCTTTATGTAGAGGGAACAAAGATAAGGATGACTGCTGACTTCTTGTCAGAAACAATGAAAACTAGAGGACAATGCATGATGTCTATAGAGTCCTGGGGGCAAAGCTGTCAACCTAGAATTCTCCATTCAATTAAAATAGCCTCCCCCAAATGAAGACAAAACAGCAATATTTTCTTTTCTTTATTTATTTTTTATTTTTTTTAAATTTTGAAACAGGGTCTCACTAAGTTGTGGAAGGCCTCGCATTGCTGAGGCTGGCCATGAACCTGTGATCCTGCTGTCTCAGCCTCCCAAGTACTGGGATTACAAGCATGAGCCACCACAAAGATATTTTCTAACATACAAAAGGTGAAAAAATTTATTTTATTGTTAGTAGACCTTGCATTACAAAAAAAAATTTTTTTTAAAGAATTTTAGAGCCGGGCATGATGGCGCACGCTTGTAATCCCAGTACTTGGGAGGCTGAGACCAGAGGATCCAGGGTTCGCGGCCAGTCTCAGCTACTTAGTGAGGCCCTCCGCAACTTAGTGAGACCCTGTTTCAAAATAAAGAATAAAAAAAATAGGGCTGGAGGTGTAGCTCAGAGGTAGAATGTCCCTGGGTTCAATCCCCAGTACTGAAAAAAAAAAAGAATTTTAGGCTGAAGGAAAAAAATACCACATGTATTGTAAGAGACAAGGAAGAGCACCGAAAAGCACAAATATGAAACTAATATGAAAAAAAATGTTCTCTTGTTTTTATTCTTTAAAAAAAACAATTATCTGTTTAAAGAAAAAATAGCTGTGTTTGGGGATTATGACCTACAAAGAATTGCATGAATATAAAAGCACAGAGCATGGAAGGGAGAAATATAAGTTATACTGCTGTAAGGGTCTTATATTTTTAATGAAATATAAGATAATAATATAAGAAATATAAGATAATAATAAAATGAAATATAATATAATAATTTAAAGGTAGATTGTGATAAAGATTCAAACTATACAGCTAGGAATGGTGATGCACTCCTGTAATACCAGGACTTGGGAGGCTGAGACAGGAGGATCACAGGTTTGTGGCCAGCCTCAGCAACTTAGCGAAACCCTGTTTCTAAATAAAAAATAAAAAGGGCTGGGGGGGGGGTGTAGATTGGAGGTAGAATGCCCCTGAGTTCAATCCCTAATGCCAAAAACCAACCAAACAAAAAACCAAAAACAACAACAACAAAAAACTAGTAGTGAACAGTGGTTGTCTGATATAGACAACAGGCAATGTTGATTGATGTGTGATCCCTAAGAGAAGGGAGATAAGGTGAATCCTAAGATCTGGAAAATTCACTAAATATTGGGAAATTAACATACTTCTTTTTTTTTTTTTTGGTACTGGGGATTGAACCCAGGGGCATTCTACCTCCTAGCTCCACCCCCAGCCCTATTTTTTATTTTGAAACAGAGTCTTACTAAGTTGCAGAGGGCCTCACTAAGTAGCTGAGACTGGCCGCGAACCCTGGATCCTCCGGTCTCAGCCTCCCAAGTACTGGGATTACAAGCCTGTGCCACCACGCCTAGCTTCCCATTCATCTTTTTAAAATATGCAAATACTTGTGGTTGGGCCCACACCCGGCTGAAATTAACATACTTCTAAATAACCCATGGGAAATTAGAAAATATCTTGAATTAAAATATCTTGAATTAAGCTGTATGTGGTGGTACATACCTATAATCCCTTGGGAGACTGAGACAGGAGGATCACAGGTTCGAGGCCAGCCTCAGCAATTTAGTGAGACCCTCAGCAACTTAGCGAGGCCCCATTCAAAATAAAAAAAATAAGGTCTGAAAAAAAAATAAGGTCTGGGGTGTAGCTCAGAGGTACCAAAAAACAAAACTATCTTGAATTAAATAGAAATGAAAAAATAACATACCAGTATTGTGGGGTATAAACCCAAGCCGTGCTCAGAGAGTAATTTACAGCTTTAATTGTTATTTCTATTGTTTGAATGTGTCCACCCAAAGTTCATGTGTTGGAACCTTGATTCCCGATCAGCAGTGTTGAGAGGTGGGGCCTAATGAGAGGTGTTTCAGTGATGGGGGACCCACCCTCGTGCAGTTGGCACAGAAGTGAGTTAGTTCTCATGGGAGTGGTTCATTCTGGTGGTGTTAACGGGTGATAATCTCTCCTAGAAATAAATATGATAGGGCGGCAATCTCTCATCCTCAGTCCTTGCTTCCTGAGAGAAAGATTTCAAACAGAAGGCACAAATAGGGAGGGGAATATAAGAGGCTTATTTAGGGAAGTGGGGAACAGCTTAAGAGAAGGCCATGATAAAGGGGTTACGTTCCAGAGAAAGAGTCTGGAACAATCCGTTTATGGAGTGGAAATTGGTGGCGAGTTCTCTGCCTGGTGGGATTTATTTACTCTGGAAACCTTCCCCCTCGTGTATATGCATTTGGGGAGGAAACTCTGTGCCGCAGTGTAGTGCCTGCGCTGTTTCTGCCATGTTGGAAACTTTCCCCCAGGTGCCTAAGTGAAACTCGGGGTGGGGTCTGAACTAGCAACTGCAGCTGGGTGGTGAATCTCCTTATCTCTTCTCATGAGGGCTGGCTGGGCCCTCTCTCCCATCCTTTCCCCTGCCCTGCTTATCTCTAGTCTAACTACCTAACAGTGAGAGTGGGTTGTTTAAAAAGTGTGTTTGGCTCCCTGGGCTCTCTCTGCTTCTCACTCACACTCTCTTATTCTTCTGCCACGTCATGAAGTTGCACAGAGGTCCTCATAGAAGCCAAGCAGATGCTCTTGGAGTGCCCCGCCTCCAGAACCATGAGCCAGATGGACCTTGCTTTATAAATTACCCAGCCTGTGGTGTTCTGTCATAGCAGTAGAAAATGGACTGAGACAAGACGGAAAACTAGTACAGAGAAGTTGGGGTGGGGAGGGTACTATAACAATATGGAAATCTGGAAGTGGCTTTGGAAGTGGGTAATGGGTGGAGGTTGGAAAAATTGGAGGAGCAGGCTAGAAAAATCCTAGAATGCTATCAGTGGAGAGTTCAGGGCGATTCTGGTGGAAGCCAGAGAAGGACGAGAGGACTAGAGAAAGTCTGGAACTTCTCGTAGATTATTGAAGTGATCATGACCAGCACGTTGAAAGAAAGGTGGACAGTCAGGGCCATTCCGATGAGGTCTCAGAAGTAACCGAGGACCAAGGTGGTGGGAAGTGGAGAAGAAGCCATCCTTGCTACGAAGTTGCCGACAGCCCGGCTGCACTGTGCTGGTGACAGAGGGCTTTGAGGGATGCAGATCTTAAGACTGATGAGCGAGGGCATCTGATGAGCGAGGGCATGATGGCAGAAATGTCTGAGCAGCCAAGCCTTCAGGCCACTGCATGGCTGCTTTTGGCTACTTACAGGGAGAGAGGAGAGCACTAAGATGATTTTAAAATGGAATTTATAATTAAAAGGGAAGCCGACTAGAGATACGGAAAATTCTCAGCCTGGCCATCTAAAGAGTGAAACCGTGTGTTCAGAAGAGCATACTGAGGGTGTAGCCAAGCGACCAGTTGCTAAAGAGATTAACACAGATAGCAGGGAGCCAGGCCAATGGGGAAATGGCCCCAGAAGCATTTCAGAGACCCTTGAGGTGTCCCCTTCCCTCACAGGCTCAGAGGCACAGGAAGGCAGAATGGTTCTGGAGATGGGCCTGGGGTGCCCTGTGTGGGCTTGCTGCCTAAGGCCACCTCAGGTCTCCACTCCCTGAATCCTGGTGCCTCACTCCTGGCAGCTCCAGTCAGGGCTCCCGCAGCCCCAGGTGTGTGGGCTGCTGTTGCAGAGGGCACAAGTCATAAACCCTGGCGGAGTGCACACAGAATGCAAGAGCGGCGGGGGCAGGGCTTCCTCCACCTAGATTGCAAAGGATGTTGCAAACAACCTGGGGGCCCAGGCAGAGACTTGTCACAGGGGTAAGCCCCCACAGAGAGCCCCCTGCTAGGGCCATGCTAAATGGAAATGTGGGGTTGGAGCCCTCACAGAGTTCCCGCTAGGACAATACCTAATGGAGCCATGGGAGAGGGGCCACACCAAGACCCAGAACTGTAGGGCCACCAGGCGTGCACTGCCCACCCGGGAGAGCTGCAAGCACAAGAGGGCTGCTGCATGGGCTGAGGCCAGCAAAGCCAGAGAGGTGACCCAGATCGCCCCTCCCATGTGTCCAGGAGGTAGCACATGGAGGGCAAGATCATTCTAGAGTCTTAAGATTTAATGTCTGCCCTGCTGGGTTTTGGACTTGCCTGGAGCCTGTCACTCCTTTCTTCTTGTCTCTCTCTCTCTCTCTCTCTCTCTCTCTCTCTCTCTCTCGGAGTGGGAATGTCTACCCTGTCCCTCCCCACCATTGTGTTTTGGAAGTAGACATCTTGTTCCAGCCTCACAGCTGGAGAGGCGCTTGCTTTGGAATGAATCACGCCTTGAGTCTCGTCCATATCTGATTCAGATACTTTGGACTTTGAACTTTCGAGTTGATGCTGGAACAAGTTAGGACTCACAGGACACTTGGGATAAAATGAATGAATCTATTTTGCACTTTGAGAAGGACATGAGTTTTTTTTGGGGGGGCAGGGGTAGAATACAGTCGTTTGAAAGTGTCCCCCAAAGGCTCATGTGTTGGAACTTTATTTCGTAATGGGAATGAAGCAGTCATGAGGCCTGACGGGAGGTGTGAAAGGGGCGAGGATTCCGCCCTCCGAATGGATGGATGGATGCCATTCCGAGGAGTGGCCGAGTTCTCGCAGGAGTGGGTTTCCTCTCGTGAGAAGGGGTTGTTGTAAGTGGGTCTGGTTCCGTTGGTGTGCTCTTGCTCCTGCCCTCTTGCCCTTCTGCCGAAGCCCAGCAGATGTTGCACTGTGCTCTTGGATTTCCCAGCCTCCAGAGCTGTGAGTGAAAGAAACTTCTTTTCTTTTTGGTAGTCGCCATTGTAATTGGGTGAGATGATATCTAATCATAGCTGTGACTTGCATTTCCAAGATGGCTAATACTGTTGAGCATTTTACATGGCCGTTTGTATTTCTTCTTTTTGAAAAGAGTCTAGATCATTAGTACATTGTTTAATTGGGTTACTTTGTTGTTAAGTTTTTTGAGTTCCTTATATATTCCGGATACTAATCCTTTGTCAGATGAATAGTTGGCAAATATTATCTCCCTTTCTGTAGGTTGTCTCTTCACTCTGTTAATTATTTTCCTTTGCAGAAGATTTTATTTTGGGGGAGGGGTACTGGGGATTGAACCCAGGGGTGTTCTACCTCTGAGCTACATCCCCAGCCCTTTTTATTTTGAAACAGGGTCTCACTAAGTTGATGAGAGTCTCGCTAAGTTGTTGAGGCTGGCCTCAAACTTGAAATCCTCCTGTCTCAGCCTCTCAAATACTGGGATTACAGTGTGCACCACCATCTCCAGGTTGCAAAAGCTTCTTAGTTTGATGTACCAACAAACTAAAAAAAAGTCAATAAACTAGAAATAGAAGGAAGTTTTCTTAACCTGATAAAGGGAGTCTATGAAAAACCCACAGCTGATGAAAGAAAGAACATTTGCCCCAAAGATCAGGAACAAGACAAGGATGTTTGTTCTAACACTTGTAGTCCACACTGCATTAGATGTTGTAGCCAGGACAACTAGGCAAGCAAAAGAAATAGAGACACCCAGATTGGAAAGAATGAAGTATAACTATCTCTATTTGCAGATGATGCGACCTCCCATATAGAAAATCCTAAGACTTACACAAGCACACAGACACATACATATTACAAACATAACTATTAGAACTAACACATGAGGTCAGCAAGGTTGTAGAAAACAAGACAAATATACAAAAATCAATAGTGTTCTTTTTTTGGGGGAATGAACAATCCAAAAATGAAATTAAGAAAACAATTTAGTTTGTAATAGTATCAAAAATAAAATACTTAGAAGTAAATTTAACAAAAGAAGTACACGACTTATATTATGAAAACCATAAAACATTTAAAAGAAATTAAAGAATACCTAAATAAATGGAAAGACATCCTAAGTGTATGGAGTGGAAGACAACATTGTTAAAATGGCAATAATCCTTAAAATGATCTATAGATTCAATTCTACTTTTATCAAAACCCCAATTGTCTCTTTTGTGGGAATTGACAAGCTGATCCTAAGATTCATATGGAAATGCAAAGGACTCAGAGTGTGTGTGTGTGTGTGTGTGTGTGTGTGTGTGTGTTGGGGAGGTACTAGGGGTTGAACTCAGGGGCATTCTACCTCTGAGATACACCCGCAGCCCTATTTTTTTTTTTTATTTTGAAACAGGTCTCACTAAGTAGCTGAGGCTGGTCTTGAACCTATGATCCTCCTGTCTCAGCTTCCCAAGTATTGGGATTACAGGTGTTCGCCACCTCACCAGTAGGACTCATAATATTAAGAACAATCTTGAGAAAGAAAAAAAAAAACTGAGGACTCACAATTCTTTTCAAAATTTACTACAAAGCTATAATAATAAAAACATGGTACTGACATAAGGATAGATATAGAGATTAACAGAATAGAATTGAGACTTTAGAAATAAACCCACACATTTACAACTGATTTTCAATGAAGATGTTAGTCTTTTCCATGACTGGTTGAAACAACTGTATATCCTTGTGAAAAAGGAAGGATTTAGACCCCTACATCACACTATACACAAAAATTAACTAAAAATGGAAAATAGACCTAAATGTAAGAACTTAACTTACAAAACTCTTAGAAGAAAAAATAGATGTAAATCTTTGTGACTCCAGATTAGGCATAGTTCCTTAGATATAACACATAAAGGGCAAATAATTTAAAAAATAGATAAATAGGAGTTCATCAAAATTTAAAAAATTTTAAAGCACCATCAAGAAAGTGAACTGGGCATGGTAGCACACACCTGTAATCCCAGTACTTAGGAGGTTGAGATAGGAGGATCACAGGTTCGTGGCCAGCCTCAGCAACTTGGTGAGACCCTGTTTCAAAATTAAAAATAAAAAGGGCTGGGAGTGTGGCTTGGAGGTAAAATGTCCCTGGGTTCAATCCCCAGTACCCTCCCCCAAAGTGAAAAGACAACCCATATAATGGAAGAAAATATTTTTTTAAATCATTTATTTGATAAATTTACAAAACAACAATAAAAAGGAAAATAACCTATTTTTTAAAACGTGAAAAGGATTTCCAGAGACATTTCTCCAGAGAAGATATACAATGGCCAATAAGCACACAAAAAGATGTTCAACATCATTAGTCACTAAGGACATGAAAATCAAAATCAAGACAAGACACCGTGATGGTTATAATAAAAAGGCAGACAAAAGCTGGGCATGGTGGTGCAGGCTTGTAATCCCAGTACTTTGGGAGGCAGAGACCGGAGGATCCGGGTTCGCGGCCAACCTCAGCGCGCATGCACGCGCGATCGATTGATCGATCGATCTATCGATCTATCTATCTCTCTCCTCTCTCTCTCTCTCTCTCTCTCTCTGTCTCTCTCTCTACCTAGCGAGGCCCTCTGCAACTTCGTGAGACCCGGTTTCAAAAATAAAGCATAAAAAAAATAGGGCCAGGGGCATAGCGCGGAGGTAGAACGCCCCTGCGTTCAATCCCCGGTACCGCAAAAAAAAAAAAAAAAAAAATCAAAATCAAGACGAGACACTGATGGTTATAATAAAAAGGCAGACAAAAGCTGGGCATGGTGGCGCAGGCTTGTAATCCCAGTACTTAGGAGGCTGAGGCAGGAGGATCACAGGTTCAAAGTTAGCCTCAGCAACTTAGTGAGACCCTGTTTTCAAATTAAAAAAAAATAGGGCTGGGGGTGTAGCTCAGAGGTAGAATGCCCCTGGTTCCAACCCCAGTGCCCCCCCACACACAAAGAGACAGACAATAACTAGTGTTGACAACCATATGGAGAAATTGTATCCCTCCTACATTACTGATAGAAACTAAAGTGTAGCCACTTTGGTAAAGAGTGTGGTAGTATCTCAAAAAATAAAACACAGAGCTAGCAAGGGAGCAGTTCCACTCCTAGGTAGATACCCAAGAGAACTGAGAACATGTGTCGGGAGCCATTCCCTTCTCTGAGTTGCATAAACAGCCTGGCAAGGCAAGGATTTTGCCAGTGTTGCCGATTTTGTTGATTGTGGCTGTAACAACGGAGGGAGACTCCCAGAGGAACGAGTTGACTGCTCCTTGACCCGGGAAGGAGGAGGGGTGCTGCGTGAGAGCACGATGTTTGTCTGCTTGTTGGTATTAATATTATATACATCTGGTGCTATGTTGTTAAGGTTGGCATTGTGTACATCTGATGCTCTGAAAGTGTATATAAGGTCCGAGCAAAATAAAGATGCTACAGCAGTATTGACTGACCGTCCTCCCGATAAGGCTCCAGTATTGACTGAGAGTCCTCCTGAAAAGGCTACGGTGTTGACCGCAGTTCTCTCGAAGCTATCTTTTGTCTTTCCTCTCTTGTCTCTTGTCTTTATGCTACTCCTTGTCTCTCGCTCCCTTTTCTTTCAATCCTCGCTCCCCGTTTCAGGAACAGTTTGAACCCTTCGACTCTGCCGGCGGGCTCCGGCAAACATGTTTATGCCAAGACTTGGACATCAAAAGTAGAAAATGTTTTTCACTTTCCAAAAAGTGGAAATAATCATCGTGCCACCAAATGATGAAAGGATAAGTATACTATCTATACAAAGGAATAATACTCAGCTGTTCAAAGGAATGAAGTACGGAGAAAGAAGCCAGCCGCACCATATTACATGATTCTATTTATATGAATTCCAGACTAGGCCTGCGTGCAGCCCTGGCTGGGTTCAGCCCCCAGTACCAAAAAACAACAACAACAAAATCCATCTAGAGTAGGCAAATCCAGAGACAAAGTGGCTGCCTGGGCCTGGGAGGAGAGGAAGAGGCGGGAATGCTAATGGGCAGGAGGTTTCTTTTGGAGAGATGAAAATGTTATGGAATTAGATTATGGCAATCTTTGCACAACTTTGGTAATATTCTAAATTGCATTGAATTGTACATCTTAAAAAGGTGGATTTTATGTTACTGGGGTGTCAGTAAATAAAAATAAAGAAGAAAAAGAAAATTTGAATGAGACTGTATTGACTCGAATTTTTTAAATTTTACAATTTATTTATTTATTTATTTTTGCGGTACTGGGGATTGAACCCAGGGGCATTCTATCTCCAAGCTTAAAACTAAGTTGCGGAGGGCCTCGCTTAAGTAGCTGAGGTTGGCCGCGAACCTGCAATTCTCTTGTCTCAGCCTCCCAAGAACTGGGATTACAAGTGTGCGCCACCATGCCCAGCTGAATTTTTATTTTATATTTAAAACTTTCTGACAAAAATTCTAGCCCCAGATGGCTTGACTGGTACGTTCTATCAAATAATTAAGGATGAAGTAATACCAATCTCAAAAAACTTTTAGAAAACATGGGAAAAGAATACATCCCAAATAATTTCATAGATCAGGGTTACTCTGATACCAAAACCAGACAAGGACATTACAAGGGGTGGGGTTGGGGGGTCAACAAACATAAACTAAGGGTCAAAAAACTGTGGACTGTGGGTCAAAACTAGCTTGCAAAGCTGGGCATGGTGGCGCACGCTTGTAATCCCAGTACTTTGGGAGGCGGAGACCGGAGGATCCGGGTTCAAGGCCAGCCTCAGGTCTCTCATTCTTTCTCTCCCTGTCTCTGTCTCTCTCTCTCCTTAGTGAGGTCCTCCACAACTTCGTGAGACCTGGTTTCAAAATAAAGTATAAAAAATAGGGCCGGGGGTGTAGCGCGGAGGTAGAATGCCCCTGGGTTCAATCCCCGGTACCGCAAAAAAAAAAAAAAAAAAAAAACTAGCTTGCAATCAGTTTCTATGAATAAAGTTTTATAAAAACACAATCATAACCAGGCATGGTGGCACACACCTGCAATTCCAGTACTTGGCAGGCTGAGAGGAGGATCACAGATTCAAAGTCAGCCTCAGCAACTTAGCAAGACTCTATTTTAAAATAAAATATTAGCCGATGTGGTGGTGCGCACCTGTAATCCCAGTACATGGGAGGCTGAGACAGGATGATTGCAGGTTCAAGGCCAGCCTCAGCAATTTAGTGAGGTTTTAGCAACATAGCAAGACCCTGTTTTAAAATAAAATATAAGCCGGGTGTGGTGGTGCACACCTGTGATACCAGTACTTGGGAGGCTGAGACTGGAGGATCACAGGTTCGAAGCCAGCCTCAGCAACTTAGCAATACTCTCAGCAACTTAGTGAGACCCTGTTTCAAAATAAAAAAGTAAAATAGGGCTGGGGGAGTAGCTTGGAGATAGAATGCCCCTGGGTCCAATCCCTAGTACCGCAAAAACAAACAAAACAAAACAAAACAAAAAAACCCTCCAAAAATTCAAGTGGAATTAATTCCAGAAATACAATGTTGGTTTAGCAAACAACTTAGCAAGACCCTGTTTCAAAATAAAGAATAAAAAAATAGGACTGGAGGTGTAGCTCGGAGGTAGAATGCCCCTGGGTTCAATCCCCAGTACCACACACACAAAAAAAAATCAGCCAATGTAGTCCAATAACTATATTCATAGAATAAATGTTTAAAATGACACTATCAGAGCCAGGCGTGGTGGCACATGCTTGTAATCCCAGTACTTGGGAGGCTGAGACCAGAGGATCTGGGTTCGTGGCCAGCCTCAGCTACTTAGTGAGGCCTCTGCAACTTAGTGAGACCTGTTTCAAAATAAAGAATAAAAAATAGGGCTGGGGGTGTAGCTCAGAGGTAGAATGCCCCTGGGTTCAATCCCCAGTACCTCCCCCAAAATGACACTATCAGCTGGGTGTGGTGGTGCATGCCTGTAATCCCAGTACTTGGGAGGCTGAGACAGAAGGATCGCTGGTTCAAGGACAGCCGCAGCAAGTAGTGAGACTCTCATCAACCTAGCGAGACTCTGTTTCCAAATAAAAATAAAAGAGGGCTGGGGGTGTAGCTCAGAGGTAGAATGCCCCTGGGTTCAATCCCTAGTGCCACACACACAGAAAAAGTAAATGTTTATACAATGTGTACATATGAGATTATGCGAATATCATTCTCAGTGCTACATGTGTGGGGGGAAGCCAGGGGGAGGGACACCAAGAGCTGTGTGCATGTATGTTAACACCAAACTGATACTCATTGTGATGTGAGACTACAATGCACCAATAAAAACATATTTAAGCCGGGCGTGGTGGCGCACGCTTATCATCCCAGTGCTTTGGGAGGTGGAGAGCGGAGAATCCAGGTTCACGGCCAGCCTCAGCTCTCTCTCTCTCGCTCTCGCTCTCTCTTGCTCTCGCTCTCGCTCTCTCTACTTAGTGAGGCCCTCCGCAGCTTCGTGAGACCCGGTTTCAAAATAAAGTATAGAAAATAGGGCCGGGGGCGTAGCGCGGAGGTGGAACGCCCCTGGGTTCAATCCCCGGTGCCGCAAAAAAAAAAACATATTTAAAAATATGTAAATGTTTATAGAAGCAATTGTCAAACTATGGCCTGCAGTTCAAACCAGCCTTGCAGCATATTTTTACCTGACCCTTGAGCTAAGAATGGTTTGGACATTGGTAAAGTGTTTAAAAAGAAGAAAAGGAGACGAGAATGTAGCAAAGACCAGATGTGGCCCACAAAGCCTAAAATATTTGCTACTTGCCCTTTGCAGAATAAGTTTTTTCAAATGCTAGTCTAAATGTCCCCATTAAAAGACAGAGATTGTCGGATTGGATAAAAGAACGAAACCCAAATATGCTGCCTACAAGGAACCAACTATTTCTCTGAAGACAAATAAATTACAATCAAAGAATAAGAATACATGTCACATTAACACTAATCAAAGTAAAGCCGAAATGGTTAGCTTAATTATAAAAAGTCGATTTCAGGACAAAGAATATTCCCAGAGATGAGAAAGGTCAGCTCATCATCAGAGAAGGGTCAATTCATTAAAAGGATCTAACTGTCCTAAATGTTTATGTTTCTAACAAGAGAGATCCAAAACACATGAAGCAAAAACTCCAAATAGAAACAGATGTGTCCACTATCATTAGAACTTTCAACACCACTTATTCAATGGTTGTTAGAAAGTAGACAGATAATCGGGAGGGTGTAGAAGAAGATTTGAACAATGTTATCGAGCAACCTAAATGACGCTTATAGACCCTCCACCCAATGACAGAGAAAATCTTTTCTTTTTTTTTCCCATGTGATAGTGAACTAGTCACCATAGGAACATAACAATATTCTGGGTCATAAAACAAGTCTGTATAAACGTAGGAGAATTCAAATCTTGCAAAATATGTTCTCTGACCACAGTGAAGTGAAAATAGAAATAATAAGAAAAAGATATCTGGAAAATCTCCCCAAATATTTGTAATCTAAGTAATACACTTCCCAAAAGCCCACAAGTCAAAGAAGAAATTACTTGGAAAATTAGATTGTATTAGATGTGAATGACAATGGACGCACAACAGATCACAATTTATTTTTTAAACAAGATCACAACAGTATTTAGAGGAAATTTTGTAGTATTAGTTGCTTATATTAGAAAGGGGGAAAAATGGGCATGATAGTGCACGCCTGTAAGTCCAGGACTTGGGAGGCTGAGATAGGAGGATTGCAGGTTCAAAGACAGCCTCAGTAAGTAGCAAGACTCTTACCAACCTAACATGACCTTGTCTCAAAAGAAAAAATAAAAGAAGGCCTGGGGATGTAGTTTGGCGATAGAGTGCTCCTGGGTTCAATTCCCAGTACCACAAAAAAGAAAAAGAAAAAGAAAAAAGAAGAAGGAGGAGACAAAGAGGAAGAAGGAGGAGAAGGAGGAGGAGGGGGAGGAGAAGGAAGAGGAGAAGGAGGAGGAGGAGGAGGAGGAGGAGGAGGAGGAGGAGGAGCAGGAGGAGGAGGAGGAGGAAAGGAAGAAAGGACTGGTCTTAGTGTTGCATGCCTGTAATCCCAGTACTTGGGAGGCTGAGACAGGAAGATTGCAGGTTCAAGGCCAACTCAACATAGTGAGATCCTTAGCAACTTAGCAAGACCCTGTTTCAAAATAAAAAATAAAAAGGGCTGGGGGTGTAGCTTGGAGGTAGAATACCCTGGGTTCCATCTTCAGTTACACACACACACACACACACACACACACACACACACAAAGGAAGTTAGAAAGAAAGGTCTCACACCATTGTTTTAAAGTTACACATTGAGAAACAAAACCTAAATATTTTAATTAAGGTAGGAATATTACCAAATCTACATAAACTCTAAAAAAATTGAAGAGGAGAGAATACTTTCCAACTCATCCTCCAAAGCCAGGATTACCATGATATTAAAGGTATGCAGGAAAAGAATTTTAGAAGATTCAATGTCCATTCTGGATAAAACTTCTATCAAAGTAGGAATAAAAAGGAACTTCCTGCTGGGCGTGGTGGCGCAAGCTTGTAATCCCAGTACTTGGGAGGCTGAGACTGGAGGATCCAGGTTTGCAGCTAGCCTCAGCTACTTAGTGAGGCCCTCCTCAACTTCGTGAGACCTGGTTTCAAAATAAAGTATAAAAAATAGGGCTGGGGGTGTAGCTCGGAGGTAGAATGCCCCTGGGCCCTGGGTTCAATCCCCGGTACCACACACACACACAAAAAAAAGGAACTTCCTCAACCTGAGAAAGGGCATCTACAAAAAAAATGAGGGCTAATATCACACTTAGTGGTAAAGGACTGAATGCTTTCTCCCTTAAATTCAGCAACAAACATTATTCTCATCACTTGTTTTTATTTTTTATTTGTTAGAGATGGATGGGGGGGTGGTCTTGTTATGTTGCTCAGACTGGTCTTGAACTCCTAGACTCAAGGGATCCATCCTCCTACCTCAGGCTCCCAAGCAGCTGGGACTACAGGTGCTCTCCACTACTTCTATTCAACATTGAACTGGAGGACCAGGCCAATGCAATAAGGCAAGAAAAGAAATAGAGTATTAGGTTGGAAAGGAAGAATGAAAACTGCCAGTATTCACAGAATATATGATTGTCTCTATAGAAAATCCTAAGAAACCTATAGGAGAATAGCCACCAGAATGATAAATACATTTATGAACATTGCAACATGCAATCACACATCTATGTATTAGCCAAATAATTGACACTGTTTTTTTTTTTTTTTTTGCGGTTCTGGGGATTGAACTCAAGGCTTTGCCCATGTTAGGCAAGCACTCTACCACTGAGTTACATCCCCAGCCCACTGAACAATTTTAAATGCCATTTATAATAGCACCAAAAATGATGAAATACTTAGGTATAAAACTAACTAAACATGTGCAGGATATTTATGCTAGGAATGGAAAACCCCTTTAACAAGAAATCTAGAAGATCAAGATAAAAGAAGAGGCAGGTATACCATGTTCACAAATTAAGACTCAATATATGTAGAATGTCAATACTCCCCAAATTGATCTGTAGATTTAGCATAACACCAGTCAAAGTCCTAGTGGGAGTTTTGTAGATATATAAAGCTGATTGTAAAATTTTAATCTAGAATATCCAAAAATCATTTGAAAAGAACAATTAAGTTGGAGGACTCACGCTGTATAGCTACTATATGAAGACTGTAATATTGGCAATGAGATAGACACATAGATCAATGGAAAGAATAGAATGTAGAAACTGACACACACTCATACACACACAAATAGCTAATGGATTTTTGACAAATGTACAGATACATCTCTGTGGAGTAAAGATAACCTTTTTGACAATAGTGCCAGAACACCAGATATTCACATACAGAGATATATGAACTTTACCCTAACCTCAGATTACATGAAAAAGAAATTATCTCAAAAATATAATAGATATAAATGGAAAACTAAAACTTTTAGATGAAAACATGGGAGAAAATCATTGTGTCATTAGGTTAGGCAGAGTTCTTAGATACAACACCAAATATACAATATATTTTATTTGCAAAATAAAATATCAACTAATTGGATTTCATCAAAATTACAAACTTTTGCTTGGTGAAAGATACTATTAAATGAAAAGACAAGCCGGGCATGGTGGTGCACGCTTGTAATACCAGTACTTGGTGAGGCAGAGACCAGAGGATCCGAGTTCGCAGCCAGCCTCAGCTACTTAGTGAGGCCCTCCGCAACTTCGTGAGACCCGGTTT
>PVJS01002519.1:0-10035 GCA_004027185.1 Glis glis | reverse complement strand
TCCCCCTTCTCTGGGAAAATGAGCAAAATATTTGAATAGACACTTCTCCAAAGATGACAAAACAGGTATCAGAAAAAATGCTCAATATTGTTTGTCATTAAGGAAATGCTATTTAAAACCACAATGAGATACTGCTCCACACACCACTACATTCTAAAGGCATGGCTAAAATTAAAAAGGCTCATCATATGAAGTATTGGCAAAGATGTAGAACAACTGGAACTCTCATACTCTGAAATACAAAATGATACCACTTTGGGAAAGAGTTTGGCAGTTTTTTTTAAAAGGTTAAGTGTATACCTGTCAGATGACACAATTATGACACTTTTAGGTGTTTATTCAAGAAAAAATGAAAGCATATGCTCATATAAAGACTATTATCCAAATGCTCATAGTATCTTTGTTATAGCCCCAAACTAGAAACAACCTAAATATTCATCAACAGGTTAAAAAGATAAACAGCCGGGCATGGTGGCACACGCTTGTAATCCCAGTACGTTGGGAGGCGGAAACCGGAGGATCCGGGTTCGCGGCCAGCCTCAGCTCTCTTGCTCTCTCTCTCCCTGTCTCTCTCTCTCTCTCTCTCTCTCTCTCTCTCCTTAGTGAGGCCCTCCGCAACTTCGTGAGACCCGGTTTCAAAATAAAGTATAAAAAATAGGGCCGGGGGCGTAGCGCGGAGGTAGAACACCCCTGCGTTCAATCCCCGGTACTGCAAAAAAAAAAAAAAAGATAAACAAATGTGGTATATCCATACATGGAGTACTACTTAGCACTAAAAAGGAATGACCTATTGATATACATAAAATGTATAAATCCCAATTAATTATTCTGAGTAAAGGATTCCAGAAAAAAGAGTAATACTAAATAATTTCACTTATATGAAATTCCAGAGCTGCACTGCCCAATATAACAGCTTCTAGCCATGTGTGGCTGTTGAGCTCTTGATATATAGCTACTGCGACAGAACTGGCTTTAAATTTTACTTAATTTAGCCGGGTGTGGAGGCATACACCTGTAATCCCAGTACTTGGGAGACCGAGACAGGAGGATCACAGGTTCAAAGCCAGCCTAGGCAACTTAGTGAGACCCTCTGCAACTTAGTGAGACCCCGTTTCCAAATAAGAAATAAAATTGGGCTAGGGGTATAGCTCAAAGGTAGAATACCCCTGGATTCAATCCCCAGTACCACACACACACAAAAAAAAATTTACTTAATTTAGCCAGGTGTGGAGGCGCACGCCTGTAATTCCAGTACTTGGGAGGCTGAGACAGGATGATTGCAGGTTTGAGGACAGCCTTAGCAATATAGCGAGGCCCTCTGCAACTTAGTGAGACCCCGTTTCAAAATAAAAAGCTAAATAGGGCTGGGGTGTAGCTCAGAGGTAGAATGCCGCTGGGTTCAATCCCCAGTACCACAAAAGATAATAAATAAATAAATAAATGCATTTAATACACCTAATTTGCTATGCATCAGAGCCCAGCAGCACAGCCCACTATAGCATATCAATTGCTTGATTTGTGATTACCTGGCTGACTGGGTTCCCCAGTGGCTTGCTGTCACTGCCCAGCATTGGGAAAAAGTATGGTGCTGCATCCTGCTAACCCAGGAGAGGATCAAAATTTAAAATTTGAACTGTGTTTTCTACTGAATGCATATTGCTTTCCCACCAGAGTAAAGTTGAAAAAAATCATAGCCAAACCATCATTAAGTCAAGTACCATCTGTACTACATGCTAGAAACACACAACATATCTAGTCAAAGTCAATGAATAGATTCAATTTCAATGGTATTTTTCTGTGTACCCTAGTAACACTGTATTGTGTGTATCTGAATATCTTATGCAGATAGCACTGGTTACAGGAATATGTAGGGAAATTGTGATTGGTAAGAAAATTGAAATACTCTTATTTTCCTTAGGATATCATTATTTCCTTTTTCCAATTTAAAAATAAGTACAGACAGGCCAGGCTTGGTAGTGCATGCTTGTAATCCCAGTACTTGGGAGGCTGAGACAGGAGGATCGCAGGTTTGAGAACAGTCTCAGCTTCTTAGTGAGGCCCTATACAACTTAGGGAGAACATGTTTCAAAATGAAGAATAAAAAATAGGGCTTGGGGTGTAGCTCAGAGGTAGAATGCCCCTGGGTTCAAGTCTCAGTACCAAAAAAAAAGTGAATGCAATGTGGTATATCCATACAATGGAATACTAGTTGCCAATATAAAGGAACAAATTACTGATCTATGTAGTTGCATGAACAACTCTCAAAAGCACTATGCTACTGAAAGAGTGACATCAGTAAAAATGAGAATAGGGAACTCCAAAATTCCACCTTTCTAAAAGCAACAAAAACAAAAAAGCCTGGCAAAACTGTCATAAGGTTTTTGTTGTCTAGTATTGTTTGCAATACTAGAAATTAACCAAAGGGTTGCAGAAACCCAAGGACACTTATTTAAGGAACAGAACTGACTTTTAGTAGGAACAGTAAACTTTGTGGGGTTTTATCTTATCCCAGTCCCACTTATTCTCTTCAGATCAGTGACAACTTTGAAAATGACCGCCTACACTCCTGGTGCCAGAGGGAGCAGAATGGACTTCATTCACCAAAAAAAAAAAGTAATTATTTGTGTTGGTCAATCTGGTGGTTCCTTCAAAGATCAGCTCAGAAAACATCTTTATTTTGGCTAACTCAGAATTGGCCTAGTGCTAGAGCCACTACATAAGGGTAGAGCATGAAGTTGTTTATCAAAAATATCAAGCAATAGTATAACAAAAAATCTTGGTAAAAATGGCTGGGGAATGAGATATCCAGAAGAGATTTGAAAACTGACATATTCCTGTCAATCCAGAGGCATTATACATGCTCGGGGCTGTGTGCAAAAAACTTGAGAAGGCCTAGACACATCTCTGACTGGCCTCCAATCTCTGTACAAGCAGGAAGTGAAGGCTAGTGCAGAGTTATAAACTCCAGTCTGGTTGGTGAAGTTGTGCTCAGCATGCACACACAGTCCCTAAGTAAAAACTGAGAGACTTTTGTTTCCTGAAAGGTTCAAGGATACCTCTGTCCAATCATAAGTTCGTCCACATAAACTGGTGGAACAGAGACTTCAGTGACCACACATGTCAAAGAATACAGAATTGAAAGAATTAGTTTGGAAAAGTCATTGGACAAACAAGTGATTACAATAAGTAGAAACAATAGCAAAACCTAAGGATGGGGAAAGAATCTGATTTCCAGGGTTGTCCATTATAATATTAAAAGATATCCAATTTTCAACAAAAATTATGAGACATATAAAGATACAAGAAAGTGTGGTGCATACATGGCTGGGGTGGAGGAGGGTACAATCAGTAGACATTTTCCCTGAGGAAGCCCAGACATTGGGTTTTCTAGACAGACTTTAAATCAGGTACTTTAAATATATTCAAAGAGCTAAAAGAAACCATGTCTAAAGAACTAGAGGAAAATATGAAAACAGAACCTTACCAAATAGAGAGTATCAATAAAGAGACTGTACTCATTTAAAAAACAAAAAGAAGTTATGGAATTGAAAGCTCAATGACTGAAATGAAAAATTCACTAGAAGGGTTCCACTGATTCAAGCAAGCAGATGAAAAAAAAAGCATCAAACTCAAAGTCAATCAATTGAAATGATCAAATCAGAAGGACAGGAAAAAAATCAGGAGTGAAGAAAAATGAACACCTCCTCAATGCTGTAAAACACACTAACATATGCATAATGGGACTTTCAGAAGAAGAAAGTAAGTCCAGGCATGGTGGCGCACCCTTGTAATCCCAGTACTTGGGAGACTGAGACAGGAGGATCACAGGTTCGCGGCCAGCCTCAGCTACTTAGTGAGGCCCTTCTCAACTTACTGAGACTGTTTCACAAATAAAGAATAAAAAATAGGGCTGGGTGTAGCTCAGAGGTAGAATGCCCCTGGGTTCAATCCCCAGTACTGTGACGATGAAGAGGAAGAAGAAAGAAAAGAAGAAGAAGAAGAAGAAGAAGAAGAAGAAGAAGAAGAAGAAAGAAGGAAGAGGAGGAAGAGGAAGAAGAAGAAGAAGAAGAAGAAGAAGAAGAAGAAGAAGAAGAAGAGGAAGAAGAAAGCCAGGCGTGGTGGTGCACGCTTGTAATCCCAGTACTTTGGGAGGCGGAGACCGGAGGATCCAGGTTCACGGCCAGCCTCAGCTACTTAGTGAGGTCCCCCACAACTTCTTGAGACCCGGTTTCAAAATAAAGTATAAAAAATAGGGCCGGGGGTGTAGCTCGGAGGTAAAACACCCCTGGGTTCAATCCCCAGTACTGTTAAAAAAAAAAAGGTCAATCCTTCAAGAAGATATAACAATCATAAGCACCTATGTACACCTAAAAATAGATCCCCAAAATACATGAAGGAATTGGAGGGAAAAATAATCTAACAATAATATTTTTCTTTTCTTTTTAAAAAAAAATTTTATTGATGCATTATAAATGTACATAATAGTGAGATTCATAGTGATACATTTGTATATGCAAATGACATTATTTCATCTGTTTCCTTCACTGTACCTCCCCTTTCCCCTCTCCAACAACAATAAACAGACACATCAATACTCAGCTTTCAATAGCAAAGAGAACAACCAGACACAAGATCAGTAAGGAAATAAAACATATACCAACTGGACCTAACAGACATCTGTAGGACAGGCTACCCAGCAACAGTAGGGTACACATTTTTCTCAAATACACATGGAGCATTCTCCACAGTAAATTATATGGGGGGCATAAAATGAGTCCCAGTAAATTTAAAAAGACTGAACTCATACAAAATATGAGTTCAAATATGTTTTCTGACAAAATATGTTTTCTGACAACAATGGAATGAAATTAGAAATTGGGAACAGAAGGATATTTGGAAAATTCACAAATATCTGGAAATTAAACAACAAGCCCCTAAATAACCACTCCTAAAAGAAGAAATCACAAGGCAAATTAGAAACTATTGGGAGATGAATGAAAAACAAAAGCATAACAGACCAAAATTTATGGGCTATCATGAAAGCAGGGCTCAGAGGGAAATTTATAGCCATAATTGCCTAAATTGAAGAAGAAAGCTCTCACATCTTAAAAAAAAAAAAATCTCGAATCTATCACCTAATATTCCACCTTAAGGAACTAGAAAAAAAAAAAGACCAAAATAAACCCAAAGGAAGCAGAAAGAAGGAAATAATAAAGATAAGAATGAAAATAAATAAAACAAAAGATAGAAAAACATTAGAGAAAAATCAAGAAAGCCAAAAGTTGTTTTTTAAAAAGATCAACAAAATTGCAGAATCAACAAAATTGACAAACCTCTAGCTACACTGAAGTAAAAAGAAATGCTCAAATTACTGAAATCAAATATGAAAGAAGAGACATTAATACAGACTCTACAGAAATAAAATGGATTGTAATGGAATCCTGTGAAAAAAGCAAAATTGGAAAAAAGCCTATTACAAGTCAAGAAACTGAGTTAGTAGTAATAAAAAATCTCAACAAACAAAAGTCCAGTGGGCATGGCAGCACATGGCTATAATCCCAGTACTGGGAGGCTGAGACAGGAGGATCGCAGGTTTGAGTCCAGCCTCAGCAATTTAGCAATTTTACAGAAACAATCTCAAAAGAAACTCTCAACAACCTAGAGAAACCCTGTTTCAAAACAAAAACAAACAAACAAATAAAATAAATAGGGCTGGGGGTGTAGCCTGGAGGTAGTTTGCCCCTGGGTTCAATCCCCAGTACCACAGACAAACACAAGACAACAAAAGTACAAGATGAAGGCTGGGCGTGGTGATGCACGCTTGTAATCCCAGTACTTGGGAGGCAGAGACCGGAGGATCCGGGTTCGTGGCCAGCCTCAGCTACTTAGTGAGGCCCTCTGCAACTTCGTGAGACCTGGTTTCAAAAATAAAAGTATAAAAATAGGACCGGGGGTGTAGCTCAGAGGTAAAACGCCCCTGGGTTCCATCCCCAGTACCGAAAAAAAAAAAAAAAAAAAAAAAGTTCAAGATGAGATGGCTACACAGGTGAGATCTATTATTTAAAGAAGAAGTAAACCAGGTATGGTGGAGCATGCCTGTAATCTGAGAATTTGGCATGCTGAGACAGGAGAATCGCAGGTTCCTGACCAGCCTCAGCAACTTGGTGAGATGCTCAGCAATTTAGCGAGACCCTGTTTCAAAAATAAAAAGAAAAAAAGCCCAGAGTGTAGCTCAGAGGTAGAATGCTCCTGGGTTCAATCCCCAGTACCAAAAATAAAATAAAATAAAATAAAAATAATAAAGAAATAACATCAATTTTCTCTTTCCCCAAAAAATGTAGTAGAGAGAGCACTTCCTAATGTATTCTGAGAAGCCAGTATTACCCTGATACCAAAACCAGATGAAAATATCACAAAGAAAGAAAAGTTCAGTCCAACATTCCTATGAATATAGATGTAAAATCTTCAATAAAATGGTACTCAGCAGCATATAAAACTGATTATACACATGACTAAGGAGGATTTACCCCAGGAATGCAAGTGTGGTTCAACATATGAAAATCCATCAATTTAATGACCATGTTAACAGAATAAAGGGAAATAATATACAATCTCAAAAGATACAGAAAATGCATTTAACAAAATCCGACACCCTTTCCTGATAAAATCTAAAAATAGAAGGGAGCTTCCTTGATCTGATGAAGGCTAGCTATGAAGAAGACACGGGGTTTTCCTATTTAATTGTGAAAGGCTGAAACCTTTCTCCCCTTAGATCATGAACTAACAAGGATGTCTGCCTATTCATCATTATGTTGGAGGCTGTAGCCAGGCAGTTAGGCAAGAAAAGGATAATACAAAGGCATCCATATTGGAAAAGAAGTAAAACTCTATCTGCTTGTAGATGATATTACATGCTATTACATCAGAAAGAACAGGGGAAAAAAAGCAGTCCACAAAGTCACAGGAAAGAAAATCCACATGCAAAAACCAGTTGTTTTTCATTGTTAGCAATGAACAAACTAAAATTTAATTTAAAAAAAAATTCAAGTCAGGTGTGGTGGTGGCGCACACCTGTAATCCCAGTACTTGGGAGGCTGAGACAGGGGGATCACAGGTTTGAGGCCAGCCTCAGCAACTTAGTGAGATTCTGAGCAACCTAGCAAGACCCTGTTTCAAAACAAAACATAAAAAAGGTTGGGGGATGCAGTTCGGAGGTAGAATGCCCCTGGGTTCAATCCCCAGTACCACGCACACACCCATACACACACATACACACAAAACAAAGGAAGGGGTAAACTCATATAACCTTGAATTGTGCAGTGGTTTCTTAGATATGACACCTAAAACTCAGGTACCCAAATAAAAACAGATAAATTGGATTTAATTCAAACTGAAAACTTCTTTTTTTTTCAGTACCGGGATTTGAACACGGGCAGTCTATCTCCAAGCTATACCCCCAGCCTTTTTTATTTTTTATGTTGAAACAGGGTCTTGCAAAGTTGCTGAGTTTGGCCTCGAACCCACGATCCTCCTATCTCAGCCTCCCAAGTACTGGGATTACAGGCATGCACCACCACGCCCAGCTCAAACTGAAAACCTTAAGCATCAAAGGACAATATCAAAAAAATGAGGAAACAAGCCACAGAATGGGAGAAAATACTTGCATATCATATATTCAGTAAGAGCCTAGTATCCAGAATCCATACTGCTGTATAAAACAACAACCACAAATAACCCAATTTTTTAAGTGGGCAAATAATATGAATAAACATTCTCCAAAGAAGATACACACGTGGCCAATAAGCACATAAGAAGACACTCAACATCATTAATCATTCGAGCCATGCAAATCAAAACCTCAAGGAAATGCTACTTCATACCAGCGAGGATGCGCTCGCTAAAAGAGAAGGACAATAACAACTGTTGCTTAAGATGTGGGGAACTTGGAACCTCCATGCATTGCTGGTGGGAATAAAAAAAAAACACACACACACTTTGACATTTCCTCAAAAAGCTAAACATAGAATGTTTCTATGACCCAGCCATTCCACTACCCAAGAGAACTGAAAATATATGTTCATAAAAAATGTGTATGCAAATGTTCATAGCAGCATTATTCATAAGAGCCAAGAAGTAAAAACAACCCCATTGTAGTCCATTTCGTGTTGTTATAACGGAATACCACAGGCTGGGTAATTTATAACACAGAGAAATTTATTTGGCTCGCAGCTGTAGAGGCTGAGAAGTCCAAGAGCACGGCCTGAGCATCTGCTCCACATCTGGTGCAGGCAGTCGCGCTACTTCATCCCATCGAAGAAGGCAGAAGGGGAAGAGTGCGGGCAGGCATGGGAGAGAGAAGCTGGAGTGGTGGCGCAGCCTGGAATCCCAGTACTTGGGAGGCTGAGACAGGAGGATCGCAGGTTCGCGGCCAGCCTCAGCTACTTAGTGAGGCCCTCCACAACTTAGTGAGACCCTGTTTCCAAATAAAATAGGGCTGGGGATGTAGCTTGGCAGTAGAATGCCCCTGGATTCAATCTCCAGGATGAGAGAGAGAGAGAGAGAAAGAGAGAGAGAGAGAGAGAGAGAGAGCCTGAAGTCCTTTTGTAATTGGCATTAATCCGGTCATGAGGGTGGAGCCCTCGGGACTGAAACACCTCCCATTGGAACTCACCTCCTAACACGGTTGCATCGGGGATTCAGTTTCCAACATGAGCTGGGTGTGGTGGTGCACGCTTGTAATCCCAGTACTTGGGAGGTTGAGACAGGAGGATCGCAGGTTTGCAGCCAGCCTCAGCTACTTAGTGAGGCCCTCCGCAACTTAGTGAGACCCTGTTTCAAAAAATAAAGAATAAAAAATAGGGGTCAGGGTGTAGCTCAGAGGTAGAATGCCCCTGGGTTCAATCCCTAGTACTGCAAAAAAAAAAAAAGTTTCCAACACATGCTCTTTGGGGGACACATTCAAATAGCAAACCCAAATGTCTGTCGACTGATGAACAGGTAAACAAAATGTGGTATATCCATGCCACAGAATATTATTCAGCCTTGTAAAGGAATGGAGCACTGTTATGTGCTACAACATGAATGAAAGCATTATTCTAAGTGGGGGGGGACATAAAAGGCCATATATCACCTGGTGCACACCTGTAATCCCAGTACTTGGGAGGCTGAGACAGGAGGATTGCAGGTACAAAGCCAGCCTCAGCAACTTTGTGAGGCCCTTAGCGATTTAGCGAGACCCTGTTTCAAAATAAAAAAATAAAATAGGACTGAGGGTGTAGCTCAGAGGTGGAATTGCCCCTGGTTCAATCTCCAGTGCCACACACACACACACACACACACACACAAAGACCACATACGGAATGATTCCATTGATATGAAATGTCTAAAATAGATAAATCTATGGAGGCAGAAATTGTATTAGTGTCTATCAGGGAATGATGAGAGGGAGGAATTGGGACTGACTGCTAATACGGGGCTTGGGGGGAGTGATGGAAGGGTTCAGGAATTGGCATCAAAATTTCAAACTGCTCTACAAAAGACTGTCAAGGGCGTAAGAGGACCAGGAGGCAATATTTTCAAAAGACACATCTGCTAACAGACTGGTATCCAAACTCCACAAAGAATTCCTAAAAATCAACACTAAGAAAATGAATAACCAGGTTTTTAAATTGGCCAAAGACCTAAACAGATGCCCTCACCAGAGAAGAGACACAGACGGCAAGCAAGCTCTGAAAAGATGCTCAGCGTCGTATGCGGTAGGGAGATGCAGACAGAACCAGCGATGAGATACCACTGCACACCTAGTAGAGGGGCCCAGATCCAATGCATGGACACCCCCACATGCTGGCGAGGATGGAGAGTGACAGAAACTCTCATATCCATTGCTGGGGCAAGTTGGTACTACCAAATTGACACAACTACTTTGGAAGACAGTTTGGTGGCTTCTTACAAAACATACTCTTACCAACAATGCAGCAATGTACTGTGTGTGTGTGTGTGTGTGTGTGTGTGTGTGTGTGTGTGTGTGTGTGTGGT
>PVJS01002518.1:0-82500 GCA_004027185.1 Glis glis | reverse complement strand
GCCTCCTGCATGGTTCTTGTTGCTGAGAACTACTTTGGCTATTCTGGGTTTTTTATTGTTCCAAATGAGTTGAAGGACTGATATTTCTATGTCTGTGAAGAATGACCTTGGTAATTGAATGGGTATTGCACTGAATCTGTAGATCACATTTGGAAGAATGCCATTTTGATGATATTTATTCTGCCTATACAAGAGCATGGGAGGTCTTTCCATCTTCTAAGATCTTCTTCAATTTCTTTTTTCAATGTTTTATAATTTTCCTTGTAGAGGTCTTTTACATCCTTGGTTAGGTTTATTCCTAAGTATTTTATTGGGGGATATTGTGAATGGAAATGTTTTCTGGATTTCATTTTCAGTGGATTTATGGTTGACATATAGAAAACCTTCTGATTTAAGAATGATTTTGTATCCAGACACTTTGCTGAGTTTGTTGATCAGTACTATCAGCCTTTTGGTTGAATTTGTTGGCTCTTCTAAGTATACTATCATGTGATCTGCAAATAGAGATTGTTTCATTTCTTCTTTTCCTATTTGTACTCCTTTGATTTCCTTCTCTTGCCTTATTGCTCTGGCTAAAGTCTCTAGTACTATATTGAAAAGGAATGGTAACAGTGGACATCGTTGTCTTGTTCCTGTTTTTAAGGGGAACTCTCGTAGTTTTTCCCCATTCAACATGATGTTGGCTGTGGGCCTATTGTGTATTGCCTTCATGATGTTGAGGTATGTTCCTTCTATTCCTATTCTCTGCAGTGTTCTTATCATGAATGGGTGTTGGATTTTATCAAATGCTTTTTCAGCGCCTATTGAAATAATCATGTGATTTTTGTCTTTAGTTTACGAGGTGGATTACATGGATGGTTTTTCATATGTTGAACCAGTCTTTACATCCCTGGGATGAACCCAACTTGGTCATGGTGTATGATTTTCTTGATGTGTTTTTTTTCTGTACTCAGAATTGAACTCAGAGTCATTCTACCTCTGAGCTACACCCCCCAGCCCTAATTTTTATTCTTTATGTTGAAACAGGGTCTCACTAAGTTAGTGAGGGCCTCACTAAGTAGCTGAGGCTGGCCGTGAACCCGGATCCTCCTGTCTCAGCCTCCCAAGTACTGGAATTACAAAATGCTCATTGCTAGTATTTTGTTTACAAGTTTTGAGTCTAAGTTCATCAATGATATAGGCCTGTAATTTTCTTTTCTTGAACTGTCTTTTTTTGGTTTTGGTATTAATGTGATGTTGGTTTCATAGAATACATATGGGAGTCCCATTTCTTTGTATTTCATGGAATAGATTGAGGAGTATTGGGATTAGTTCTTCTATAAAGGTTTTATAAAATTCTCCTGGGAAACCATCTGGTCCTGGGCTTTTCTTTGATGGTAGGCTCTTTATTGCTGCTTCAATGGCTTTGATTGCTATTGGTTGATTTAAATTTTCTATATTTTCTTGATTCAACTTAGGAAGGTTGTATGTGTCTAGAAATTTGTCAATTTCTTCTAGCTTTTCCATTTTGTTGGAGTATAGTTTTTCAAAGTAGTTTCTGATAATCCTCTGGATTTCCATGTTGTTGGTGATAATATCACCTTTTCATGTCTTATTTTAGTAATTTGGATTGATTCATTCTTTTGGTTAGGTTTGCTAGTGGTTTATCTATCTTGTTTATTTTTTTAAGAAACCAGCTTTTGGTTTTGTTTATTTTTTTGTATTTTTTTATTCTCTACTTCATTGATTTCTATGCTGATTTTAATAATTTCCTGGACAGCCAGCCGCGCTGTCCCAGGAGACCAGAGCAAACAGCCGCGCCCCGCCTAGGCCAACCACACCTTCCTGTGTGACCCAGGCACCCCCCTCCCCCGCACTCCGCCTAGGCCATCAGCGCCATTCCAGGCAACCCAGGCGGCCCTCCGTGCCACGCCCCACCCCAGACTCCAACACTGCCACCTGAGACCTGGGCAGCCCCCCAAGCCCCGCCTTGGACCCCTTGGACCCCCACACTCTCCAGCGATGCTACCCAAGACCCAGAACCTACACCTCTCTCACCTGTGCGTGAGTCCCTGTGCCACACTTCCAATCCCGGATACCCTCCATCGCCGCTACCCAAGACTTGCACGACCCTCCACGCCGGGACGCGCCGGCACCAGCACCCAAGTTCCAGGAGCCTGCGCATCTCACAGGGGCCTACATACGATCCTCAGCGCCGTACCTCAGTGCCTGTGCATCCTCAGGAACCGGCACCGGATATCCGAAGTTCGCACCCCTCTCGGGCCCACACGAGATACTCAGTGCCGGGCATCAGAGCCCAGGCAACTTCCAACAACGCCCCCCGAGACCCGGAGCACATGTGCACCACTTGGGGCCCGGGCAACCCTCAGCACCCGCGCCTCGGAAACTGGACATCTTCCGGCACCGTCACCCGCACCTCAGAGCCCACATCCAACACCATGAAGTGCACTTCACATGCTAACACCTGAACTCCGGAACCTGGGTGCCCCCCCACACACACACACCCCGCGCCCTGGTCAACCAGACGGGAAGGAACCACAGCCTGCTGCGTACTGAACCAATTGGGTCTACAGGGACCATCAAGAGGTCTTATACATTGAAAGGAAGATGATGCAGAGTCAACAGAAACACAAAATTGAAAACTACGAAAATGAGGACAGTGAAGAAACAAGAATCACAATGCATCAAGTGGGATTACTGACACTGACCTACAGGAAATGCAAGACAGAGAATTCAGAATGTTGATCTTCAGAATGAAGAAAGGCCTCAAAGAAAGCATAGAGGAGATGAAGGAGGAAGTTGAGGCTCTAAGAATCAGAAAGAAACACTGAACGAAGTGAAGGAGTCAATAAAGGAATTAAAGACTGCAATAGAAACCAACTAGTAGTCTCGACACATGGAAAACAGGGCATCGCTCCTGGAGGACAGCCCATTCAAAACTGAAAACACAGTCAACGGTACACGGAAGATATTACAACAATACACCCTGGCCATTCAAGAAATACAGCACAATACAATACGTTCTACTCTTAGGATAAAAGGCATTGAAGAAGGATTAGAAACACAGACCAAGGGTATAAGAAACCTCTTCAAAGAAATAATTTCAGAGAATTTTTCCAACATAGAAAAGGATTTGGACATTCACATACAGAAGACATATAGAACACCGTTAAGACAGGACCAAAGAAGGACCTCGCCATGCCACGTAATAATTAAAATGTCTAATGTAGAGGCCAAAGAAAGAATCCTAAAAGCAGCAAGAGCAAAAGAAAGGGTGACATACAGGGGCAAAACAATAAAAATCACCCCAGACTTCTCAACCCAAGACAGAAATGACAGGAGGGATTGGTATGAAGTACTCCAGACCCTGGAAGAAAACAACTTCCAACCAAGACTGATATATCCAGCAAAGCTTTCATTAAAAATTAATGGAGAAAGCAGGGCATGGTGGTGCACGCCTGTAATCCCAGTACTTGGAAGGCGGAGACCAGAGGATCCGGGTTCACAGCCAGCCTCAGCTACTTAGTGAGGCCCTCCGCAACTTCGTGAGACCTGGTTTCAAAATAAAGTATAAAAAATAGGGCTGGGGGTGTAGCTCGGAGGTAAAACACCCCTGGGTTCAATCCCCGGTACCACAAAAAAAATAATGGAGAAATCAAAATGTTCCATGACAAACAAACACTTAAAGAATTCATGAGGACCAAGGAAACACTTGAGAAAATCCTAAAAGAAATAAATCACAGAGAAGGAAAAACAAGCAATTTTCAGAACCATAGGAGAGGTGAACTACACCAGGTAGGCAAATAAACAAGGAGATTTGTCACTACAGCAAACAGAAAATAGAACTCAAAATGACAGAAAACAAAAATCATATTTCAGTAATAACATTGAATGTCAAAGGACTCAACTCCTCAATTAAAAGGCATAGATTGGCAATGTGGACTAAAAAGAATAACCCATCTATATGCTGCTTACAAGAAACTAACCTTCTAGCCAAAGATACTCATATGCTAAAGGTAAAAGGAAGGAAAAAGATATACCATGCAAATGGAGATCAAAAACAAGCATGGGTAGCAACGCTTATATCTGACAAAACAGACTTTAAGCTAAAACACATCAGAAGAGACAAAGCGAGTCACTTCATACTAATAAAAGGAACAATCCAACAAGAAGATATAATAATAGTAAACATCTACGCCCCAAATGTAGGCGCACCCCCATTCATAAAACAAAGTCTTCGGGACATCAGGTCCCAAATATACCCAAACACAATAATATTGGGAGACTTCAATACACCACTCATGCCACTGGATCGATCCTCCAGACAAAAGATGAATAAAGATTGTTCAGACCTAAGGAAAACCATAGACCAAATGGATCTAATAGACACATATACATTATTTCAACCAACAACACCTGAATACACATTTTTCTCAGCTACCCATGGAACATTCTCCAAAATAGACTACATCCTGGGTCACAAAGCAAGCACCAGCAAATTCAAAAGATGTGATATAATTCCCTGCATCTTCTTAGATTACAACAGAATGAAACTGGAAATTAACAACAGGAAGACTAAAAGTAATCACATAAATACATGGAGACTGAATGATAAACTTCTGAACGAGAAATAGATCAGAAAAGAAATAAGGGGAGAAATAAAAAATTTCCTGGAATTAAAAAAAATAGAGACACGACATACCAAAATCTATGGGACACTTTAAAAGCAGTGTTAAGAGGCAAATTTATAGCACTGGGTGCCCACATAAGAAAAACAGAAGACATCAAAATAAATAACCTAATGACACACCTCAAGGATCTTGAAAAACAGTAACAGTCGAATCCCAAAGCCAGTAGGAGGCAGGAGAAAACTAAAATCAGAGCAGAAATTAATGAAATAGAGAATAAAAAGCAATACAAAGAATCAACAAAACAAGAAGATGATTCTTTGAGATTAACAAGATTGACAAACCACTGGCTAACCTTACCAAAAGAAGGAGAGAATCAACCCAAATTACCAAAATCAAAAATGAAAAAGGGGACATCACCACATATAATGGAGAAATCCAGAGAATCGTAAGAAACTACTTTGAAAACTTATATTCCAATAAAATGGAAAACATGGAAGAAATCGAAAGATTTCTAGACACATACAACCTACCTAAACTGAACCAAGAGGATATAGAAAACCTGAATTTACCAATAGCAAACACAGAAATGGAAATAGCAATAAAAAATCTGCCATCAAAGAAAAGCCCAGGTCCAGATGGTTTTCCACCCAAATTCTACAAAACCTTTACAGAAGAACTAAAACCAATACTTCACAAACTATTCAGTGAAATTGAAAGAGATGGGATTCTTCTAAATTCCTTTTATGAGGCCAACATCACATTAATACCAAAGCCAAATAAAGATACCTCAAGAAAAGAGAATTACAGACCAATATCATTAATGAACATACACGCAAAAATTCTGAATAAAATACTAGTCATACGCATTCAAAACCATATTGAGAAAATTGTACACCATGACCAAGTTGGTTTCATCCCAGGAAAGCAAGGCTGGTTCAACATATGCAAAACGATACACGTTATTCACCGTATGAATCGAACTAAAAACAAGAATCACATGATCATTTCAATAGATGCGGAAAAAGCATTTGACAAAATTCAACACCTATTCATGTTAAGAACTCTACAGAAAATCGAAATAGAAGGAACATACCTCAACATCATTAAATTGATATATAAGAAACCCAAAGCCAACATCATGTTGAATGGGGGAAAATTGCCGGAATTCCCCTTAAAAACAGGAGCAAGACAAGGATGCCCACTATCACCACTCCTTTTTAATATAGTCCTTGAAACTCTTGCCAGAACAATAAGACAAGAGAAGGCTATCAAAGGAATTCAAATAGGAAAATAATTAAAATTATCTTTATTTGCAGATGATATGATCCTATATCTAGAAGACCCAGAGAACTCAACCAAAAATCTACTAGAGCTGATTAAAAAATTCAGCAAAGTAGCTGGATACAAGATCAACCTAAAAAAAAAAAACAGTAGCTTTCATATATGCCAACCATGAATCCATTGAGAAAGAAATCCAGGAAACAATTCCATTCACAATAACTTCAAAACCAATCAAATACCTAGGAATAAACTTAACCAAAATGGTAAAAGAACTCTACAATGAAAACTATAGAATACTGAAGAAAGAAATCAAAGATCTTAGAAGATGGAAAGATCTCCCCTGCTCTTGGATAGGCAGAATAAATATTATCAAAATGGCCATTCTGCCAAAAATGATCTACAGAGTCAATGCAATCCCTATCAAAATACCAACATCATTTTTCGCAGAGCTAGAAAAATCAGTCATTAATTTCATATGGAGAAACAAAAGACCCAGAATAGCCAAAGCAATTCTCAGCAATAAGAACCATGCAGGAGGCATCACAATTCCTGACTTCATTTTGTACTACAGAGCTAAAGTAATAAAAACAGCATGGTATTGGCACAAAAACAGACACACAGACCAGTGGAACAGAATAGAAGATACAGAAACAAGTTCATAAACTTATAGTCAATTGATTTTCGACAAAAGTGCTAAAGACATATGTTGGAGAAAGTACAGTCTTTTCAACAAATGGTGCTAGGAAAACTGGTTATCTACCTGTAGAAAAATAGAACTAAATCCTTACCTCTCACCCTGCACTGGAGTCAACTCGAGATGGATTAAAGACCTGGAAATTAGACCAGAGTCTGTGAAATTATTAGAAGAAGGCATAGGTTCAACACTCCAACATATAGGCACAGGTAGAAACTTCCTCAACAAGACCTCCAAAGCACAGGAAATTAAAGCAAGAATTAATAAGTGGGATAGGATGAAACTACAAAGCTTCTGCTCATCAAAAGAAACCATCAAGAGCCTAAAGAGAAAGCCTACGGAATGGGAGATCTTTGCAAGCTATCCCTCTGACAGAGGTCTAATATTTAGAATATACAAAGAACTTAAATTACTTTACATTAAGAAAACAATCCGATCAAAAAGTGGGCAACTGAAATGAATAGACACTTCACGAAAGAAGAGATACAAATGGCCAATAGATATAAGAAAAAATGTTCAACATCATTAGCAATCAGGGAGATGCAGATCAAAACTACTCTAAGATTTCATCTAACCCCAATTATAATGGCAAACATTAAGAAGTCAAACAACAACAAATGTTGGTGAGGATGTGGGGAAATCGGGACTCTTCTACACTGTTGGTGGGATTGCAAACTAGTTCAACCACTATGGAGATCAGTGTGGAGATTCCTCAGAAAACTGGGAATGGATCCACCATATGATCAGGCTATACCACTACTGGGTATCATACCAAAGGGATTGAAACCAGAAAACTACAGTAATATATGCATACCCATGTTCATAGCCACACAATTCAGTGTCCAAATTATGGAACCAACCTAGGTGTCTATCAACAGATGAGTGGATTACTAAATTGTGGGAAACACACACAATGGAATTCTACTCAGCAATAAAGAAGAACAAAATAACATCATTTGCAAGAAAATGGAAGGATTTGCAGAACATTATGTTAAGCGAGATTAGTCAATCACAAAAAAAGAAGGGACATATGTTTTCATTAATATGTGCAACCTAGGGACTAGTGGGGATACACAGGGGACTCCGGTTGATAATGGAGAACCCTCAGTGGGGCAAGGGAAGTGGTACAAGGGAAGGGGAAGGGCAAGAAAGAAGCGAATCAGTGGAATTACTATAATAAACAATGTGTACATGTGAGAATATACCAACATCATTCTCGGTACGTCATACAGGTGGGGGGAGGCGGGGGGATACTAAGAGCTGTGTGCATGTATGTTAAAATCAAATAGATATTCATTTTGATGTAAGACTCCAATGCACCAATAAAAGATGTTAAAAAAAATAAAAGAGCAAAACTGCTGACCATAGGAAAAAAAATAATAATTTCCTATCTTCTACTGGCTCTGGGGTTAGACTATTCCTGTTTTTCAAGGGCTTTGAGGTATGTCATTAGGTTATTTATTTGGTGATTTTCTGTTCTTCTTATGTGAGTCCTCAGTGCTGTGAATTTTCCTCTTAATACTGCCTTCAGAGTATCCCAGAGATTTTGGTATGTTGTGTCTTTCTTTTTGTTTGTTTCTAGGAATTTCTTAATTTCTCCCCTTATTTCTTCTGTGACCCATTCTTCATTCAGCAGTATGGTATTCAGTCTCCACGTGTTTATGAGGTTTCTCTGGGTCTTCTTATAGTTGATTTCTAGTTTCATTCCATTACGGTCTGAAAAGACGCTGGGGATTATATCACATTTTTTGAACTTGCTAGTACTCACTTTGTGGCCTAGATATGGTCTATTTTAAAGAAGGTTCCACGCGCAGCTGAAAAAATGTGAATTCTGCTGTAGGTGGGTGGAATAGTCTGTATGTGTCTAGTAGGTCCATTTGGTTTATGGTGTTCCTTAGGTCTGAGGCATCTTTACTGACCCTTTATCTTGAAGATTGATCTAGTGGTGTGAGAGGAGTGTTGAAGTCTCCCAATATTATTATATTGGGATCTATGTGTCACTTAATGTTACGAAGAGTTTCTTTTATGAAAGTGGTTGCACCTATGTTTGGGGCATAGATGTTGATTATCATTATATCCTCTTGCTGGATTGTTCCTTTTACCAGTAAGAAGTGACCTGCTTTGTCTCTTCTGATAAGTTTAGGTTTGAAGTCTAATTCGTCTGATATCATAATTGCTGCTCCTGCTTGTTTTCGAGTTCCATTAGCGTGGATTACCTTGCTATCCCTTCACCTTTAGTTTGTGCATATCTTTACTTGTAAAGTGTGTTTCTTGAAGGCAGCATATGGATGGATTATGATTTTTAATCCATTTTGCCACTTTATGTCTTTTGATGGGGGAGTTGAGGCCATTTATATTCAGTGTGGTTATTGAGAGATGAGTTTTAATTCCTAATGTTTTGAATTTTAATTTCTGTTTGAGGTAGTATTTGTTTTTTGCCTAGTTGTTCATTTGATGGAAATCACTGTTTCTCTGGTTCTGGTGTTTCCTTATTATTTCTTCTTTGTAATTAATCTCTTTGAGCATTTTCTCTAGTGCTGTTTTAGGAAGACATAAAATCTTTCAGCTTCTGTTTGTTGTGGAAGGTTTTTATTTCCCCTTCAAATTTGATAGATATCTTTGCTGGATAGATAAATCTTGGTGAAAGTTGTTTTCTTTCAGAGTTTGGAATATGTCACTCCATGCCCTCTTGGCTTTCATGACTTGGTTTGAAAACTCGGGAGTTATTCTTAATAGTTTGCCTCTGAATGTTACTTGGTCTTTTACTTTCCTGCCTTTAAGATTCTCTCCTTGGCCTGTACTTTAGTCAATTTGATTATTATGTGGCGTGGTGAACCTCTTCTCTGATCTTGTCTATTGGGGTTCTATATGTTTCCTGTACCTGTGTGTTGACCATTTTTTCTATGTTTGGATAATTTTCTAATATTATTTCTCTGAAAAGATTATTGATTCCTTTGGTTTCAGCTTCTATTCCCTCTCCTATGCCTATTATTCTTAGGTTTGCTCTTTTAAGATTGGCTGAGATTCCTTCAATGTCCAATTCATGCTGTTGAATTGTTTTTTCTAAATTATATACTATGCGTTCACTTTTGGAGAGGTCATCTTTTAAGAGTGAGATTATGTTTTCCTTGTGGTCTAGTCTATTGTTGATAGTTTGTATTGATGCCTTCATTTCAGTCATTGCATCCTTCACTTCCTTCACTTCTTTTTGATTCCTGCTCAGGGTGTCAGATTCTTTGTTTATTTGATCTGTCATTCTTTCAGGCTCTCTCTGAATTCTTTTCAGAAATCCTGTATCATTTCGTTCTGAATTGTCCTTCTGGCAATCTTTGTACTTCTGTGTTGGTGGGTTCTCTTGTTGTAGAGTTGTGGGAGCTCATTGTTCCTTTGCTATTCTTCCTTCTCATGATTTCAGGTTTCTTAAGTTTATCTCTTTGTTGCTTTTGGTAGCACTGTCTCACTCTGTAGGTTTCCTGTGTCTAATCTCTCTCCCTTTACAGTATCTTATTCTGGAGGTAGATATTTGCTACTAGGTGAGCCTTAAAGGTGAGTAGCCTTTACTGTATGGTTATTCTCACTTGCTTGGTATAATGTCTATTTGCAGGCCCAATTCTTGGTCTATTTCAGTTTTTGGGACCCTTGCCTGGTGCCTCTTACTGCCTGTGCAGGCACCCAGTGCTGCTAGTGCCCCTCTCACTGCAAGCATGGGTCTCTGCTTTCTCCACTAGGGCTGTCCCTATGTCTCTCTCTGTCTACACATATGGCAGGTGTCACCAGCGCGACCCTGGGCTTGTGTCTCTTTGCCTATAGATGTGGTGGATGTTTCTTTGACCTGACTGTGCAAACATGGAACTCCGCGTTTTCCATAGAGAAGACTAAGTTGGTCTAATTTTTCCCCCAGGTACCAAGACTATGTTTCCTGTGGCGATCCTCATGTCCCACCTGAATCTCGCTGGGGGCTGTCTACTTATCTCTACGTCTACTACATCTTACAGTAGACCCCACTCCCACCTTCACATGTGTGATCCAGAAAGTCTCAGACCCTGCGAATCTGTTGCTTGCCACGTGAGTCCCTGTGGCCATGCTGGGTGGTCTCCCCCTGGGGTGACTCATTGACTTATGGTCTCGTTGAGCACTGCTCTTAATCTCTGGGGCCGGGGGTGGGTCATCCGCGCTGCCGCAGGTTCTGGTCAGGCTTCTGGGCATTCGGGTTTCTGTCAAGCATGGAGCAAATTGCTCCTTGCTTTGGTTGGTGATGATCTGCGGGTGCTGGATTTACAACAAGTCGCTGGCTTCTTTGTTGGTGGTGTGTGGAAGCTGCAGTGCTGTTAGCTGCCAGGGCAGTCTGGCCAAAATGGCGCTGCTACCGTTCCCTAGGTAAGGTGCTTGGAGCTTTTTACTGTCCTCTGTTTTGTCTTCTGGCTTTAATTCCGTCGTGTTTCAAATTTTTCAGTGTTTAGTTCAATTGTTCGTTGTTTTTCCTCTCTTATCAAGAAACTGCTGTCACGGCAATTGAGATCCAAGTCTCAGAGAGATGGCAACATGATGTCTCCCTCAATTGCCATCTTGGACCTGCTCTCCGTATTGTTTTGATTTTCCTTTTTGGAGATTGCTGTCCAAATAGTTGTTTTATTTCACAAATTGAGCCATTTTTATTTTTAATTTATTTATTCAAAGGCCTTCTAAAATTATGGAATTAACATGTATGTTACAAATATTTCCTTTCTACCTTTTTACTTTGGCTTATTTTTTTATTTTTTATTTTTTTGCAGTACCGGGGATTGAACCCAGGGGTGTTCTACCTCCGTGCTAGCGCTACACCCCCGGCCCTGTTTTTTTTTTTATACTTTATTTTGAAACCGGGTCTCACGAAGTTGTGGAGGACCTCACTAAGTAGAGAGAAAGCCAGAGAGAGAGAGAGAGAGAGAGAGAGCTGAGGCTGGCCACGAACCCAGATCCTCCGGTCTCCGCCTCCCAAAGTACTGGGATTACAAGCGTGCACCACCACGCCCAGCGGCTTATTTTGATTTAAAGAAAATTTTAAATTTTTTATAGTTGTCCCTCAGTATTTCCTATGTTCTTATTCTATTGCATCTATATTTGGAAAATTTTACTTATTTCAGATATTTACTACTCATAAATTATGTGTTTCTTTGTATTTTTCAGTGTTTTATTTTCAGTGATAAATACTTCATTCCTCAAATATATATGTATACACACACACACACACACACACACACACACACAAGTTTTATATGTGTGTGTGTGTGTATGTGTGTGTGTGTGTGTCTGTGTGTGTGGTACTGGGGTTGAACCCAGGGGCATTCTACCTCCGAGCTACCCCCAGTCCTATTTTTTATTCTTTATTTTGAAACAGGGTCTCACTAAGTTGCGGAGGGCCTCACTAAGTAGCTGAAGCTGTCTGCGAACCTATGATTCTCCTGTCTCAGCTTCCCAAGCACTGGGATTACAAGCATGCGCCCCCACACCCGGCTCAAATATATTTTTGTATATGAAAATTTTTCAATTTTTTTCTTTTTGGTGAAACTTGTTAAAAATTCTATTTTATTTAAAATTAACTGCCACCTTTATTTCCATTTGTTTGAGTTTTTAATCTATGTTCCTTTTACTTTATGTTTGGTTTATCTATATTATTTTGTTTAACTGTATCTTTTGTAATCAGATAATTATTTAATTACTTGCAAAAGCAAGTGAGTGTGTGAATATTTGTAATGATTGCTCACAAACTTCCTTCACCAATCAAGAAACTTAAATTTTACTTGAGAAACTTAAGTTTTACTAGGCTATAGTCTGTTCCTAATTTTTTCCAATTACACGTTTAGCCCTGCTAATCTCTAGTCTTGGGTCTACTTTTAGATCTTGAAATTTTTTTCAGTTTTATCTTTGTTTATTGTTTTTTGTTTCTAATCTTTTTGCTTTGTTCTTTACTTAAATTCTAATTTGTATTTCTTTCTTTACGTAGTCACTTAGGTGGCTGGGGAACATTTTTCAAATTTAGCTTCTGTATCATTGATTTGATTCTTTGTAGTCTTTTTCTGCTTTTAGAAATGCTAATTTAATTTTGCTCCTTGTGTTTTTCATTTTATTCTACTTTCTGCTCATTTTCTCTGCTAATCTCAAGAGCATAGACTGGGGTGTGATGAAGTGCCTTGTTAGTGCCTCGGTACAGCCTGGTAAGGGTGGAAGTTTGGGCCCTCCATTTGTCCTTCGCTGGTGGGGGTATGGCAGGTAGTTGTTTATATTTGTATGAGGCATTTGTTGAAGTAGAGCAGTCAGGTCTAAAAATCTGTCTTGCTAGGATCTCTCTTTCCAATTCTTTTGGCTTGTAGAACATACTTTTGTTGGGGCTTTATGTTCTGCACCCTTTGGCATTTTCTGATTTTCTCCATTACCCAGTCTCGATATTAAGACATAAAAGGAAAAAAAACCCAAGGAATTCACCACCATGTTGTTTCTTGGGGCCCAAGGTCCCTAGCCTGTCTGCCTTTTTCCCCTACATCTTTTAGTTTTCTTATGTTTATTTTATATAATGTCCAGGATTTTAGCTCTATTTAGAGGGACAGGGGGAAATACTTCTATATTTCAGGAAGCAAATCTTTAGCTGAAAAATTAAAGATAAATTGGGAATAATGCCAAACACTGGAGTACATAATCTTCCCATTCTTGAGTCAAATCATTATAATTCGTATTTTATTATGTATGTATGTATTGTGATGGGGCTAACCCAGGGCTTCACACATTCCAGGCAAGTACTCTACCACTGAGCTATACCCCCAGCCCAGAACTTATATTTTCAAAAACTGTCCCTAGTTTGCTTTACTTTAAACTAGTCAAGTACATAGGGAAAGCTAAGTTACCTCCACAAAATGTGGTCAACCCATGCAATCTTAGAATATTTGGTATTTTAATTCTATACTTAATTTCAAAATCATTTTTACTGTTTTCCCTACATTACAGGGTTTGACTCATTTGTCTTTCAAAGGACTAGTAAACCTTAATTTGCTTTAGCAGCTTTGAATGGATTTTTATTGTTTCCTTCCACTGCCTTTCAACTCATGTAATTTGAAAACTAAATGCAAACTGTAAAACTCAATCAATCTGGTAGTAATCTTTTAATATCAATTTTTATGTAATTAGCCCCCAAACTGTGTTCAATTACTAACAATTAATCTTATGCACTTTGAGGGACAACACTAATTTCACACTTAGCAACATTTAAAAGGAAGGTGATGTGAATACCATAGGGAAAAAGTCCCTCCCTAAGGAGTTATGCTTTATTATCACAGACTAGAGAATAATAATGCTTTCCCATTGCAGTCAGCTCTAGGAGTCCATACTTTCTTCAACTCTAGACCAGTGGAATTGTGGAACAAATACACAAGTAGAATCACACATACTTTAATTACAGTTTTCAGTGAGATGGCCAACCTTTTAAAAAAGATTCTGAAAACTCCATGTTCTTTTGACAATTTTCTTGAGTAGGTATTATTGTCAGTGCTATATGGTTAATTGCCCCATTGAAGCTAACTGTGAGAAGCCAAACAATGGAACCATAATAGAAAAAAGAATGAGAACCACAGCTGAAGGTGGAGAATTGTGGGAAACTTCTTATTATAGAAGAAATGTCCTCACAAAGCAAGAAATCCCCAAACCAAAATGTATGTAGTTCATATTTGACACATGTTATAATGCTACATGATTCTTCTTTTTTTTTACCGATTTTATTTTTTAATTGTGTCAATTTCCAATTTACTAACTCCTTTTTTTTATACTGATTTTTATGTACACAAGCACTTTTCCCTAGTGCTCGGTAGATTAAGATGATATCACATCCAAATCACATGAAAATAATTTTAAAATATCATTTTAATTTATCCTAATAATTCAAGGTCAAATACTATGAATAAGCCAAGGTGTGAACTATCTCCTAGTGTCAAAAAATAATGAGTACTGGTTGAATCATATGCCTGGTATTTAGCAAAAGGTGCACACATTTCTGTTTATTTTGGTATTTCATGACATTGACCTTTTAGGTGCTTCTTGTTAGTAATTGGTTGATGAGGAGTTGTAACCAATTTTAATGTTTGTAATTCATACTTAGATATGCAAATTGATGAGCACATTATAAATTTTTTAAATTATAGGGACAATTTATAGTGCAAAGTGGCATTGCTCCAGGGGCTGAGCAGTGGTCTGGGAACACAGAGCTCTGCATTTTAATTTTGATTAATTCTCAGTGTGACCATGTGCATAACACCTTTGTCTCCCTGTATCTTGGATTATTCATCTATGATATGAGCATAACAATTTCTTTTGTAGTTGGAAACACATGAATAACTATGATACAGAGGTCATGAATAGCTATGAAACATCAAGTGGCTAAAACAAATATATATATATTTGCCACACATAATACCAATAAAAGGCTAATGCTTTTATAGGTTTAATAAACATTAATTGTTGTATCATTCACACAAAAATAAGAGAAATGTCCCACTATCATGAGCACCATGGAAATCCCTTTATTCCAACCTAGAAACTTTATTAAAATGCATGTGACATAAGAAATAAGAAGTTTTACTAGCTGTCCAACACTTATATAGACAGTCATTATTAAATGAACTTTACCTTATTCTCTTCTTTCTCCAATGCTATATGCATCTTCAAAATGTATAACAATGCATTTTTAAATACTTTTGTAGGCACACTTTTTAAAGGATGCCTTTTTTCCCCCTCTCCCTAACAATGATTAGCTTTCTACTAGGCACTTAAAATTTACACCAGGAAAACAAAAATCATACAAAGGAATTCAGCTTAAAAGTAGGACATTGTAAAAAAATAACACTCAAATTTGCGGTAACTCATAGCAAAGAGTAGATCTGAATTTTTAAACTCACCTAGTTGTCCTACTTGTTAAACAACATACTATATCCTGAAAGCCACAGAACACATTGATGCAACTGGTGGGTTGGTGATGGAATTTGAGCCTATTTTCTTTTCCATATATTGAAACATCTGTCTTTTTAGCTTAATAAATAGTTCTGCAACACTGCATGTCAGCAGGGAGGCCATTCTCCAGTTGTGTAGCAATGCAATTTTGAGTCCTAGTGTCTTCCCAAGCTTCCCTTACTTTGTAAAGCCAATATCTAGCAAACTAACACCTGCTAAACATAAATTACATGCAGAAATCTACTACTGGACAAGCTCAGGAAGACAAAATAGATCAAATCCATGAAGAATCTCTCACAATGAATTAAGAGAACCTTAAACCTAATCCTGTACCCTGACAGGCCATCAGCAGACAGATATGGAGAACTGTAATATAGGAGTTAGACTGAATGCCAAATGGCTTTTAGAAGTTAGAGAGAGAGAGAGACTGTAGTTGATGAGAAGCATAGGTAGGGATCTTGACAAGGAAAATAAGGTAATGAAATAATACACAAATATGAACTTATATTTTATGATATATTCTCTTTCTTTTGTTTCTCCCAGCCAGCTTGACAGAAAGTAGTAATGCCTGACTAGTCGCAAGCCTAATACCAGATGCCAGTTTGAACAGGTGCAAGAACAAAGAACAGAACACTTCCATTTGGAACATCAGCATCCATCTTTCTGTGGTCCCTGATATGCTTTGTGGAAACTCATCTATGAGGTTTCTTATTGTTATTTCTTTGACACGGAGAAGTTCTATTTGATGAATAGATAGCATGTTCCCTTAGTCAATGAGAAGAATTAAATAGAAAGATGTCCAGTTAGTTTTTTCTGGAACCTAGTCTAATTTCCATAGCCTACCACCCTGAGATGACACAAGTGCTAGAATTTTTAGACCACCCTGGATAGAAATGCAGGAGTTACCTACATGATTACACAATAGTAAAGTACTATAGCATTCTTCGACTGGTGAAAGATAGTAGAAACCGGCATTGCCAATTATCAATGTTAAATGTATAATCAATCAAACAGGGGCTCAAACAAACAGGCAGCTTGTTCCATACAGTCAGTTGGTAAATTGGATGCAGGCCGACAGAGGAACACAATATCCCTCCTCTGTAGGTGGTCTCTGTTTCATTAGGTTTCCAATTGATGTTGCTGCACAGTAATCCAAAAATGTGTGATGGGAACATCACTCTCATTTTTCATTAACACTCCTTCACAAATGTATTGGAGGCAGGTACAAAACAAAGATTTGGCCAGGCTTACTTTTATCCTTTTGGAGACTATTGCGTATCTAACATCGCTGCTCGGTACTGAGTTTCTCCTCATTTAGAGTCACTGTAGTGACTCATCACTGTTTGATATGATCAGCTTCCTTCAGGATGTGGTGGAATAGTGGGAGAGCTGCTAATCTTCAAAAGACAAATGATTTAGAAAAATCAGCTCCTATGTAGCAATGAATAGTAACATGTCCACTGAACTTAGATAGGATAAGAAAAAACAGAGATGATGACTATACTTTCAGGAACTCTACCAGAAATATATAATGCATGGGATTTTTTGGAGAGATCTTAGAGATCATCCTGACTGAACTCCTCATTCTTATTTCATAAATGGGGGAATTGTGGCTCACACTGGCTCTGGATTTCCCAAAGCAATGCAATTATTGGCAATAGCTAAGACTAGAAACCAGGACCCGTGACTAACGCTGTCTTCATCATTGGCCATGTTCAGTCTATAGCATCTTGGTGCAGATAACTACCAAGAACTACATAATTCATATGATCTGCTTCCTTAGGCCTACACCATAGCTCTTATTTATAAAGTTATAGCAAGATATTATCTACTGCATCCCCCAATGGAGGATTTTTTGGAAAAAAAATCATTCAGCATTATGCCAAGAGTGGTAGTATTAATTTCCTGGTATAGAGTGTTAGGCATTCTGGTAGAGTTCCTGAGACAATAGGCATCATCTCTGTTTTACCTTGTATTATCTAACTATACTATGTTCTTGTTGGCTTGAAAGCCTTCCCCAAATACCTATTTAATGATAGAGATTATGCCACCCTACTTGGATTGTATTTAGAAACCTCACCCCCAAGGTAAGGGGGTGACCAATCCCTTTTATGTGACTTAAAGAAATGTCTGCTTCCTGCCTTCCTGGCAACTGTGCACTGTTTGTAACACTGAACTCTTGTTTTCCAGAGTAAAGAAGGAGACCCAGTGTGTAAAGTTTAATCCACTGGGCACAATATCTAAGACAATGCTGGCTGCATGGGTCCTATACTCTTCTCTGCTCTAATCAAACCACATCTTTATTCTCTGTGCTTGTGGAAATTTCTAGCTCTAGTAAGTGGGAAAACACCATGCTTCAGTCATTTAACATGCATCTAAAATGTTGAATCGTGGCTTTTATTTTGTTTTTTTTTTTTGCTCAGAATATTTAGCTAGCTTAAAGACTAATGCAATTGTTCCAGAATTTGAGTCTCACAGAATAGGATGAATAATTTCAAACTATTTAAAATTGTTCAGAATATTTTATTTATATATATATTACAATGTATACTGTGTGTGTGTGTGTGTGTGTGTGTGTGTGTGTGTGTGTCACAGAGTTTGTTCAAATTTTCCAGTAAGTCTTGTATCTATTTCTTTACTACAAATGTTAGGAGTAAATTCATGCTGCCCACTATGGTTCATCTTTGTTCTATTTTAAGAATTTCCAATCCTCATCTTCAAAAAGAGTGTTACATAGGTAACAATAACAGAAAAAGGAAAAATACATGGCAGATTTTGACCATGCTATCTCATTATAACTAAAAGTCATGTAATTAACTATATCTTATTCCTTATAGTAAGGGTGAGAGAGAGAACATGCAAATAAAATAATCAAAATAAATGGTGAGTGTACTGTGTATCATACTACTTCCAGACATGCTGATTGCTTTTGTAAAAATCAATGTCTTCTTAAAATCTCTTGAAAAGTTACCAACAAAAATAAACTAAATGACAAATAAGTTGAGAAATTTAAAAATTCATGTAATAGCCACTCAGTTTCTTTGGAAAAACACTTCCTTGATTCATATCAATATAAATATTGTTTATATATTTAATAGAATTATTTAATTAGGGCTATTTTGTCATTATGCCACTTTAGTTAATGTCATATCCATTTTAATTCACTTTAATGGAATTATATTAACATTGCTGTTTCAGAGTAATGTTCAAATAATATTACTTTGTTCATACTCTGCTTGAGTAAAAGGATCTAGTGGGTTTCACCAGGGTGTGCCTGGTATCCATGAAACACTCTGCTCTCATTAGTGGGTTTCTCTAGCAGGGCTATGTCTTTCATGAAATCTTTATATTCCTAGGCTCAGAGCTGCTTAGGAAACAGTCAGACCTAAAAATGGGTATTTTAAAAATTTGATTTCCACATTTCCTATGATGTTAAGATTAATGGAAATTCCATTGAATAATGAATTTGGAATTTAAATATTCAAATAGTGGAATGTGGGACACAGCTATGATGTCATGAGGAAACCATAAGATTTGCCGAAAGTAATCTTGTCCCTTGTAGCAATGACAATGGGAAAAAATATAAATTTTAAAAAATGGAAAGTTAGAATATCAGTGATGCTTCAAATAATAGAAAACCCAATTGGAGAATACATAAGGAGAGCACAGATTGATCGCTCAAGCAAGGAAAAAATCAAGAGGTAGCGAAAACCTTAGGGCTGCTTGACTCAGAGACTTTAACATACCTCAAGGACCCAGTGCTTCCCACTCCCAAGGTAGCTCTCTGCAGTTACAGTAAGTGCCTGTCCCCAACAGCCTCCCTGTGATAAGATTATGGCCTCTACCTTCAGTGGGACTCCATGCTTCATCTTCAATCCATGGGAGAAAAAGTGCTCAACTCGATGGGACCCTTCCAGAACTGGGAATGTGGTCAGTTTTCCCTAAAAATAGGTATTATGTTAAGAAAAAAAATACCCCTTCCCACTCACAAATATAAATTCTAGTTTCTAAAAAGATGGGGCGTCTGGGTAACCAATATTTGTACATTATAAAATTAGACAGAATTTCCATATTTGATTTGACAAGTACCCATGAAGTATATTAGCACAGTACCCATCATTTTATTTAGGGGCATTATCAGGAAATTTAAAACATTAAGTCTTAGCATATTAAAGGAATTTTATCACACTAATAATAATGAGAGATATGTAAATCAAACCTTATAAAACAAAGTTTTAGGGAAATGTAAAGTAATATTTTATTAAAATAATATTAAGGAAAGGTATATGAAATAGTTCATGTTTTTTACTGATATCACTTTAAATTTTCACATCCAGTAACTTGTCTCACTGTTTTTTTTTTTTCTTTTCTTCTTTTTAGGCCATGATGAAGAAAAAAGGGAACTCTCTCAAGGACTAACAATCAGAGCTGCCTGGTTTATGAGGGACATATTGGTTGCAAGAAGACCCTGAAGCAAGGATTCTGAATCAAAGATTCAGGAGCAATCTGAGTTTGCATTTTAGATCCTTCTGCCTATAGCGGTAGTTTATATGTTATGTTCAATTGATGTATAAGCTCTGTGAAGAAATATTCTGATGGCATTAGTATTGTGTATTTCATAATGTAATTATAGTTAAAAAGTTGGTCTATTCAATTCAAATTATTACTCTTCCTTAAATGCAAAACTTGAAAATTTAATTTATCTACATAAATGACTTTAGTATTTATTGCGTATCCATTCCATGCCTAGCAGTGAGCCAGGTGTTGTAAAATAAAACATACAGAAAACTAAGTCCTTTTTCATAGGTTATTTCCCATTTTAAGTGAGAAATATATGATGCCCTGAATAGTTGTTCAATTTATATTTTTAGTTTTTTTGTGGTACTGGGAGTTGAACCCATGGGCATTCTACCTCTGAGCTACACTCCCAGCCCTAGTTTTTATTCTTTATTTTGAAACAGGGTCTCACTAACTTGCGGAGGGCCTCACTAAGTAGCTGAGGCTGGCCACGACACCGGATCCTCCTGTCTCAGCCTCCCAAGTACTGGAATTACAAGCATGTGCCACCACACCCAGCTAGTTGTTCAATTTATAATGGGAATATCATTACTTGGACTAGATGATTTTGCCAAAATAGATCTAAACTGAGAAGAATTATCACAAAAAGAAATAAATGACTATAAATTCTCCCATCCCAAAATAAGTGTGTTGATTTGCTTTAACCTGTGGAAAATAAGTTCTTTGGAGTCTGCATTTCCAAGAAGTTGCAGTTGGCTTTGCATGTGGTAGCTACTCTCCTTTACAAAATGTACTTCTCTGTTCAAAGTCAGTAGTTAGGAGAAAGCAAATTTCTCCTTCAGCCAAACAAAAGTTCAATGAGAGGGAAGAAAGTAGAAGGAATTTGTGAGTATCCTTTTTTCTTTGTGCTTAGGGAATGCTGTGCATTTCTGCAGCAAAGGAGAGAACTAAGGGAAAATATTCTCCCCAAGAATCTTTCTTTGAATTTCATCTATAGACTTAGAAGACAATATCACTAGCATTGTTTATACTGAATAATACTTTTCAGTCAAGTATAAGCTTATTTTGTTGTTCCATGTTTTGTTTTAGAGCAGGGATATTAAATAGAACTTTAAAAAGAAAAAATACTGATTATAGCCACACATATACTTCTGAACTAGATTGTTTTGTTTGTATGGTCAAATATTATTTGGGTAATTTTTTTTTCAATTTCCATCTTTTCTTTATAAATGTCTTTACAAATTCAATAGAATTTGCAAAAAATTCTTTTACTTATCAATCTAACTAGATACCTAAAGTTCTAATCTAACACTTCAGCATTTTAATTTCTATTTATCTTTCTTTTGATGAAATGTTGATATTCTTGTTTAATTAGTGGTAAAATGGTAGATTCTGAGGTCTCAAATTATTTGCCAAAGTCACTGGGTTATTTCCTTAAAGCTGATCAGATGGGCTTTCTTCCTACCATCCTATTATAGGAGGTTTTTGTAAACTAGTGGTATAAACGATTATTTTTAGTTAAGAGAAGCCCCAGGAAAGATTAAAAAAATGGATATAAAGACATTCCAGTTCTTGATCTTGTCTTTTTCTCATCTCAACCTTTAGAGAGTCTTGCTGGAAGAACACAAGGAAAGGCAGGAAGGCTTCTTACAGATCTTTGAGACCTCCTTCCACTCAAATCCCAGGGGAGCTAGAACGCTATACCTCTGTGGTTCAAAAAGTCTTTGGACCAGAAAAGGGGCCTTTATCTGCCAACATTTCAAACATATTCAATCAAATATTGATCTAGAAAATCAGCTACTTTTTCCTCTAGCAAAGAGATTAAATTAGTACTACCTACTGAAGGCCTACACATGGTCCTCGGGAAGATAATGATGGTACCCTAGGCTATTCCTAGGATCAAAAGTTTATATGGACACCAAACTGATTTAACGTTTTCTGTAATGCATGGAGACAAAAGGGTGAAAGATCTGCTTGCCAATAGTAATGTGCTGGAGATTATCTCATGTGGCGAGTCCTTGCATCAAGAAGCCAGGTTATGGTTTTCAAATCCATCTCATCTCTGAAAATAAAAGAGATAGAATGTGGCCTGCTTCACCTCACTGTAAGGTTTTCATCACCAGAAATATCTGATGCCTCTTATTCAAGTTGACAGTCGCACATGTTCCTCTGACTCATAAACAGTCCTCGCTATTGTGACCTGTTTCCAAGAAGTACCTAGTGTTATGTTATTAAAGAATGGGAGATTTGCTGCCTATTCTTTCACTAATATGAGGCTATCAAAAAGTGATAAAAAGCTTTCCAAATTCTAAAATTATTTCTAATTTTAACCTTGGTTTATAAAATAATGTGTTCAAATTGGTGTAGGATAAAAAAGGTAATCTTTAGCCCCCACATACTACAAAATAGGGACAGTTCCATTTTAATTAGAAATTTTAGGTTGTAGAAAAGTTTATTTGTTCCAATCGTACCTATATTTTATTTGTAAGTCACCTTTGTACTCAAAAAATTATTTTTCTTGGGTTGTCTTTGAATTTATCTTTACTTAATCAAATAACAAGAATGGGTTATATATCTTAAAAATGTACATATTCAAATCAACATTTTTATGAATTAATAAAACTAGAAAATAAAGTATCTCTCTTTCTTCCTTTAGTCCTATACATGGCAACAGTAGCCATAACTAAACCTACTAATTAGAAGCCATTGTTGTAGAGAACAGGCATGTGAACAACCATAATACACCAAAAATAATTTTGCAGGTTGTAGGATCCTAAGTTGTTTGACACAAAGATTAGATCCTAAGGTAAGATGGAGAATTTTGAAAATCTGGCACTAACTTTGGGTTTTATGGCATGGGCCTTTTATTAGGAAGATTGTTTCAAACATTGTCACCATGAAGTCAATTAACAGTTTGGGCTGCATTGACCGACAATGAGAACAAACCAATTCTCTGAATTCACTGTTGTTTTAGCATCATGGCAATGCAGTTGGGGAGTCAGGGAAAGATAAACTGCCCTTGAGCAAGTACTGAATGCCAGCCACTTTGCTATGTGTTGAGGATACAGTGATAACCAAGTCCGTATGGGCCCTGCTCTCAAATAACTGAATAATAGAAACACAATATTACTTTTATGATAAGTGCTGTGAAAGAGAGGTATGGACATTTGCTAAGCAGCTAGTTTGTGAAGGGTATTTTGTTTATTATAAAAATCAATCTAGAATCTAGAATGAGGGGTGAAAAGATTAATTGCAAGTTTAAGAACTGAGGACATCAACTTCACAGGATTCTTGCAAGGAAAAAAAATGTCAGAAGACTTCAGTTTATGGCAAGCTTAGTAGAAGACTGTGGTGTGATGTGACTTTCAAAATAATTCAAGCAGTTTTAGAGCCACTAACAAAAGCCCAGGTGTAGATTAAGGAAGGAAAAGGCATCTGTGTATTTGACACTGGCCATATGCATTGGGTTATGTTTCTAGGAAGTACAACTTAAGGAGACATTGAAAATCTGGTGGTGTCCAGAGAAACTGAATCTACATGGTGAAAGGTCCAAAAACCATATCTATGAGAAACATTTGAATAAAGTGGAAAGCTTGGCACAGAGAAGACAAGGGAGATTATGATAGGGTCTTTAAATAATTAATATGCTGTCATGGAAGATGAATTGGATAATGTTGTATAGCCATACGTGACAGATCTTAGACCAACCAAAGGGTAGGAGTTACAAGTTTGGGTTTAACATTAATGATGGCCCTTTCAACAATAAAAGCTAGTTGAAAATGTAATGAGCCCCTTTGTGAGGTAGTGGATCCCATGGCATTAGAAACGTTAAAATACTGGCTTGAACAAAGCATTTTCCAGGAATGTTATGGAAAGGTTTCTAATACGTATTGAGATATAAGGCCAAATATTTTCTAAGGTCTCTTTCAAATCTAAATTTTTATAGTTTCATACTATAATTACTAAAAAATCTCATCTTCTGAAATATACACATTCAAAATTTTCATCTGCAGAAATTTAGTGAAGATCTACCACTGGAAAATAAGAATAAACAATGCATAGTCTCTTACCTTAAGGTACTTATATTCTAATGGAGATAACAATCATTTGAAAACAAACAAAAAATGAGACAGGATGCAATAAATGCTGTGATGAAGTTACATGCAAAGCTCCCCAAGAAAACTTGGTAGTATTCAATCCTGAGGGAGATGGTAATGAGGGAGAAGTAGAAAACCTTAACAGAGATGTCAGGAATTAATTCTTCCTGCCTTTGCTTCTTTTGGGCGGTGTGGATGGAAAGTAAGAAAGGTTATTAACCAAAAGCAAAGAGCACATTATATTACCTTCCCCTTTGTATATAGTGAACTTGAGTTCACTCTAAGAAATACTCATAAGATTTGGAAAGTATGGTTCTGCATCTGTCCTAATTTAGTGCCATACTCAACGCAAAGGTTAGAGATAGGGAACACAGGCTCTGCTATAGAATCCTATATGTGCTGCAGGATTTACATACCATTATTGGGCATAAAATGCTTTATAAACATAAATGCAAATGAGTAGATCCTGATACTTACTGTTATATAATCTTTGCACCAAAAGTACTTTGGTTATTTTATTAACTATCTCTACCTGGAGATGTGCAGTTTCCTTTCTTGGTGACAGATTTTTTAAAAATAACAGTTTGTTTGAAACACAATTTGCATACCATACAATCCACTTATTTAAAGTACACAATTCAGTTGTTTTTAGTATATTCACAGATATGTGGAATTATTACCACAGTAAATTTCAGAACATTGTCAGTACCTCAAACCTCTCTCCTCTAGCTGTGACACCCCCTCCATCCTCCCCTCTCCCTTACCCCTACGCAACAACTAATGCTTTCAAGGCTCATCGATGTTGTAGTATGTATCAACACATCATTCCTTTTTATAGGCCAATAATATTTCATCACATGGATACACGACATTTCATTTATTTATTCCTAAATCAGTGGACATTTGTGTGTGTGAACCTTTTGGCTGTAAACATTTGTGCACAGTTTTTGCCTGGTTGTTTCTTTGCATTTACCTAGGAAGGGAATTGCTGAATTGTATGGTAAATCAATACTTAACTGTTTGAGAAACTGCTGGACTGTTTTCCAAAGTGGCTATACTATTTGACATCTCCATCAGAAATTTATGAGGGTTTCAGTTTCTCTACCTCTTATTCAACACTTGTTATTAGCTGACTTTGAACGTAGTCATCTCAGTGAGTGTAATCTTATAGTGGTTTTGATTTGCACCTCACTGATAACAAATAATGACATCATTTCATGTGATTATTATCTATGTGTATACCTTCTTTATACAAATCAAAATTCAGATCCTAGCCAGGTAAGGTGGAGCATGCCTATAATCCTAGTACTTGGGAAGGTAAGACAGGAGCATCGTGGATTTGAGGCCAGCCTCAGCAACCTAATGAGACCCTGTTTCCAAATAAAAAATATAAAAATAGAGCTGGGGGTGGAGCTTGGAGGTAGAATGCCTCTGGGCTCAATCCCTAGTATGAAGGAAGGAAGGAAGAAAGTTAGGAAGGAAGGAAGGAAGGAAGGAAGGAAGGAAGGAAGGAAGGAAGGAAAGGAGGGAGGGAGGGAGGAAGGAAGGAAGGAAGGAAGGAAGGAAGGGAGGGATTGCTTAATTATAATTTTTCCCATTAGTTTAGTTTTTCCTCATTATCATGCATTTTCTCTAAGGTTCCATAATGCAACTTACAAAAGAAAAGCCATAAGATGCTGGTGAGAAAATGAGAAAAATCAAGAGGAGATAGAGAGGTAAATGAAATTATTATTATGAATGGGAATTGCAAGATTTCTACACTGTACTTTTATATATAAAGGAACAGAACTATTTTGAAAAGCTGCATTTTAACTGAGGTTAAAGCACAGTTTAATTGGTTAATCAATTTGTATTCCAGTGTCTCTTAAGAAAGACCTTTAGTTTTCTGGATGGGCACTCCTATTTTTTAACAGTGAAGATATTTGTGAATTTGGCTGCAGAAGATATAGAGTGGCTGGTGAGCAAGGTGCAAAGAACATTGGCCTTAATCATTTGGAATTCTAAGTTGGGCATGGTGGCACATGCCTGTAATCCCAGTACTTGGGAGGCTGAGACAGGAGGATTGCAGGTTTGAAGCCAGCCAGTAATTTAGCAAGGCTCGCAGCAACTTAGTGAAACCCTGTTTCAAAATAAATAATAAAATAGGGCTGAGGGTATAGGTTGGAGGTAGAATGCCCCTGGGTTCAATCCCCAGGGGGGGAAGGGGAAGATAGGAATTCCAAAGGATTTTGCACCTACTCTCTTCCCTTCTGCCACAACATGGAATAGGATTTCTGCACTGCTGTGTCACATTGGGCCATGATAAGCAAAGCTATTTGTTTCATAAGAAACAAAAGCAACATGACATGACAACTTGAGCTTGTCCAGTGCAATGCGATTGTGCTGTTTTCTGATAACAAGAGTGTAGCTTGTGTCATCACTGTATATCACTTCATATAAATGTGTGGGTTTTTAAAAGTCCAAGAAACAAAATCCAGCTTTTATTGCTTTTATTAACTTTGATAAGTTACAAGAATTGCTGCTCTTTGCATTCAACTTACATTAAAAATAATATAGAGGTACTTGAATTAAGAATTAATAATACTGCAATCTATAATAAATAATTAGGCTTCTTTCAGGTGTTAAAATTGTCTACCACTTGGCTCCATATTTTTTCTACTCTTTCTTTCTAAAGTCTTTAGTTTGAGATGCTTCTGTTTTAGAAAGTCTAGCTTAGTAATTACATTATGTAAGAAAGCTTTTGTTTTGTCCTAAAAACTCACAAATAATTACCCTTAGATTAAAAAAATGCATTTATAAAAAGAGACATGTAGACCAGTAGAACAGAATAGAAGACCCAGAAATAAACCCATGCGTTCATAGCCATCTGATTCTTAACAAAAGTGCCAAAAAATATACCCTGGAGACAAAACAGCCTCTTCAACAAATGGTGCTAGGAAAACTAGATAACCACATGTAGATGATTGAAACTAGATCACAATCTCTCATCATGTACAAAAATCAACTCAAAATGAATCGAAGACCTTAATGTAAGACCCAAAAGTCTGAAGCAACTAGAAGAAAACATAGAGGAAACACTTCAAGATATTAGTATAGGTGACAATTTCCTGATCCAATATCCAGGAAAAGCAAGAATTGACAAGTGGGATTATATCAAATTAAAAAGCATATGCGCAGTAAACAATGGAGTAAAGAGACAATCTACAGAATGCAAGAAAATCTTTGCTAGCTTTTCATCTGACAGAAGATTAATATCCAGAATATATAAAGAATCCAAAGAATTTAACAACAAAACAACAAGTCATCAAATCCATAAATCTGGACATACACTTCTCAAAAGAAGTTCAAATGGCCAATAAATATATGAAAAAAATGCTCAGCATCTATAGCTGTCAGGGAGATGCAAATCGAAACTTCATTTGAGATTCCATCTCACCCCAGTCAGAATCGCTATTATCAAACAAAACAATAACAAAAGCTGAAGAGGATGTGAAGAAAACACTGCTATACACTGTCGGTGGGAATGTAAATAAGTACAGTCACTAGAAAACAGTATGGACATTCATAAAGAAAAACTGGAAATACAGCTACTATACTATCTAGCTATACTAAAAAGGTAAGGCCAGCATACACTAGAGATACATACACACAGCCAAGTCATGGGCCCAGCCTAGGTGTCTGTCAAAGATGAATGGATAAAGAAAAGGTGGTGTATATATACACAGTGGAGTTTTATTCAGCTATAAAAAAGAATGAAATCTTGTAATTTGCAGGAAAATGGATGGAACTGGAGGTTATTATGTTAAGCAACATTAGCCAGACACAAAGATAAGTATCACATGTTTTCTCTCATATGTGGAAAATAAAAAGACCAGAAAAAGGTAGACAGACTATAAGGGAAGGGGAAGACAATGGGGGTGGGGGCAGAGTCGGAAGGGTAGATACAATCAAACTACAATATAAGTATGTATGGAAATGTCACAGTGAGACCCACTAATTTGTACAATTAATATGATCGAATAATTCTAATTAAAAAGAATGAATTTAAATTTCACTAACAGCTGGGCATGGTGGCACACACTTGTAAATCCCAGTACTTGGGAAGCTGAGAAAGGAGGATTGCAAGTTCAAGGACAGCCTCAGCTAGTAGTGAGACTCTCATCAATCTAGCGAGACCTTGTTTCAAAATAAAAATAAAATAGGACTGGGGGTGTAGCTCGGAGGTAGAATGCCCCTGGCTTTAATCCCCAGTACCACACATGAAATAAATGAATAAATAAATAAATTTCACTAACAATTTTTTTTCAATGATTTGGCTTCCCCCAAACCTTTCCATGCCTTGATGGGGGAGAGAAGGAGGAAGAGATTCCCTTCTTCTCAAATCCAATCAAAGGGAAGAGGTTGCCAGATAGCAAGGGATTTACAGCCTTGAGGAATGCATTTTACTTGTTTCTAAGGCTTTTGTGAGACAAAGGAGTATCTACTTGCAACTAGAGAAGTAGCCAGTGACAGGGAGACCAACTGTTCAGAGTGAAGGAGCTGGTGTTGATATTTGTCTATGGTAGAAAAATAAATCGTCCCCCTTATCATAAGGGGGCAGATTATATGACTTACAAGATTCTTTCTAGTTCTGTGTCATATAGTGTTATGACTCTGTTCGGTGGGTTTGTGTATTTGTGTGTTGTGGTAAGGAAAATATACAAGGTTTAAAAACAGAAGCAAAGTGAAAATCAGAAAAACATGAATTGTAAGAATCAGCTACCTGGTAACTCAACAATCCACTCCTAGGACCCAATAAAAATGAAAACATATGTTCACAGAAAGACTTATACATAAACGTTCATAAAAGATTTATTCCCCAAAACAAAAAATAAAAACTAAAATTAACCCAAATATTAGGTGGAATATCAATATAACAGAGTAGTATTCAACAATAAAAAGAATGAACTACTGATAGAAGCAATAGCATGGACAGTCTCAGAAATCTCAAACAAAATAATAATGCTGGGCTAATATACTCAGCAAGAATATCACACTATGTGGTTGCATTTACTAGATGACGATAAACTAATCTATGGTGACAGAAATTTTATTTTATTTATTTTTATTTATTTATTTATTTATTTATTTTTTGCGGTACCGGGGATGGAACCCAGGGGCGTTCTACCTCCGCGCTACACCCCCGGCCCTATTTTTTATACTTTATTTTGAAACCGGGTCTCACGAAGCTGCGGAGGGCCTCACTAGGTAGAGAGAGAGAGAGAGACAGAGAGAGAGAGAGAGAGAGAGAGAGAGAGCGCTGAGGCTGGCCGCGAACCCGGATCCTCCGATCTCTGCCGCCTCCCAAAGTACTGGGATTACAGGCGTGCGCTACCACGCCTGGCTTAGAAATTTTATAATGTGTGCTTTAAGGGAGGGTGGGCAATTGGCAAGAAAGATCCTTATGGGGACTTTCTGAAAAGATAGAAATGTTCTATATCTTGATTGGAGAAGTGATCAAGGTATTTACAGCTCTTGGAACTGTATGTTTAAAATCTGGGCCTTGTCGTGGGGCATGGTGGTGCACTCCTGTAATCCCAGTACTTGGGGGACTGAGACAGGGTCACAGGTTTGCAGCCAGCCTCAGCAATTTAGTGAGACCCTGTTTCAAAATCAAAAATAAAAATAGGGCTGGGGTTGTAGCTCAGAGGTAGAATATCTCTGGGTTCAATACCCAGTACCAAAAAAACAATACAAAACAAAACTGGGCTTTTTATGAAATGTAAATTATGCCTCAGTGAAAAGATTATTGCAAACAAAAGAACATGCACGGGAGGAGTGAATGTGAGAATGTTGACAGGTAATCTAGGAAAGTGATCTGCAACTGAATTCAAAGTTTCTAAAAAAAAATAAAAGAAATTAACAAGAAAAAAGTAGGCAGATTACAGAAGGAAAACAAGACCTAAAAAAAAAAAAAGAAGCACAAATCAAATGTTGAAGAAATAAGATGACTAAAGAAATCTGCATATTGCTTATTGGAATTAACTGGTTCTCAGGATGTCAGAAGTGGCTGAGGATTCCTGGCCAGGTCCATTTGGGGTGGTCCCTGCTGACTTGCCTTTACTGTCCTAATGACAGTGCACAAAGTGAAAGAGGCGGGTTGTAGTTATAATAGATTCAGTCTGCAATGTGGTGTCCCCGGAACCACGCTGGGCAGGCTCCTGGGTGGTGGTATCGGGTAGGCTCAGGGCTGCAGAGGAAGTACTCTGATGTGGCTGCAGCCAAAGCCACTTCCTGTCAGGCACAAAATGTCACTGTTCTGCCAGAGTCATGGCAGACTTGGCCTGGAGGTTTTGCAGATGTAAAGGCATTTGAATAAACATAATTCACATTCTCATCCCAAACCTGATGAGAACACTCCAAACATTTCATGCCTGAAATGCTCCGTTAGAAATCCCTTGAGGCATTCTCTATTTCTAGTTCCTAATTAAGCAGAAGCAGGAGCAGCTTTTTGCATAGTATTTTGGCATATTCACTCAACCCAGGTAGAGCAGAAATAAGTGAAAATGGAGAGTAATGAGAGAATGAAATCGCCCTGTCTTCTGAAAAACAAAAAAGTGGGGAATTTGTTTTACAGCACTAGGTAAATGCTTATGAGGTTCTGGTTTTTTAAGTGGGCAGTATGATTTTTACTTCATTTTCATGTTGAAATAGCTCGCATCCTGGGTAACCTCTTTATGTGCATCACATGATTCTGATATTTCCTGTCATCTTACTCTGAAATCTTAAGTCATTACTTTTAAAAACGATCTTATCAACTTGCAATTTCTTTTCAAATTCCTGGAAGCCTCATAAATATATATATGTATATATATAATTATATATAATATATATGTGTATATATTATATATATAATTGCCTACTTAAAGATATATATATATATATATATATATATTATTGCCTACTTAAATTTACAAAATGGATTTCTTGTTGGCTACCCTTTTCCTAATATATTTTCACATTTATAACTACATATATAATATATATATTCATAGATTCGCATATCATGTCAGAGTTTAGGCTTTGAGTCATTGTGCCCCTAAAACTTGTGACACTTGAAAAATATTTTTGGGAAACAAAATTCATGCCAGTGTTGACACATATAGAGCAAGAATTTCAATTTGCAAAAATCTAAAGGTTAAAATTTATAACTTACACAATTCTTTTATTTATTTTTATACTTTTATTGGTGCATTATAGTCTCATATCAGAATGCAGTTCATAGTGATAGTGACATGCATACACACAGCACTTTGTGGGCTTTCCCCCAGCTCCTTCCCTACTCCCTCCCTTCTCCCATGGGATATTGAGATTGGCATTGGTATTCTCACATATGTACATAATGTCAATGGAAGTGATTCCTTCACTGAACCTCCCTCTCCTCACCCCTTCCCCTAGACCACCTCCCTGGCTTCACTGCAGTTTCTTTTCTTTTTTTTTTTTTTTTTTTGTGGTACTGGGGATTGAACCCAGAGGCATTCTACCTCCAAGCTACACCCCCAGCCCTATTTTTTTATTCTTTATTTTTTGAAACAAGGTCTCACGAAGTTGCGGAGGGCCTCACTAAGTAGCTGAGGCTGGCCGCCAACCCAGATCCTCTGGTCTCAGCCTCCCAAGTACTGGGATTACAAGCATGCGCCACCACGCCCGACTTCACTGAAGTTTCTCCTTCATTATATGAAGTCCCTTTGGTATCCCGATTACTCCCTAGCTTCCATATATGAGAGAAAATATATGACCCTTTACTTTCTGTGACTGGCTATTCTCACTTAGCATAATGTTCTCCAGGTCCATCCATTTTCCAGAAAATGAAATAATTTGTTCTTCTTTATTGCCGAGTTGAATTCCATTGTGTATATATCCCACAATTTTGTAATCCATTCATTTGTTGATGGACACCTAGATTGGTGCCATAATTTGGCTATTGTGAATTGTGCTGCTATGAACATGGTATGCATATATTACTGTAGTTCTCTGATTTGGGGCCCTTTGGAAAGATACCCAGGAGTGGTATAGCCGGATCATATGGTAGATCCATTCCCAATTTTCTGAGGACTCTCCACACTGATCTCCATAGCAACTGCACCAATTTGCAATCTTACCAACAGTGTAGAAGAGTTCCAATTTCCCCACATCCTTGCCAGCATTTATTGTTGTTTGACTTGATGATCGCCATTCTGATTGGAGTTAAATGGAATCTCAGTGCAGTATTGATTTGCATCTCCCTGATTGCTAAAGATGTTGAACATTTTTTCATGTATTTATTGGCCATTTGTATCTTTTCTTTTGTGAAGTGTATATTTAGTTCAATTGCCCATTTCTTAATTGGGTTATTTGGTTTTTTAGTGTTGTCTTTTAAGTACTTTGTATATTTTAGATATAAGTCTACTACCAGAAGAATAGCTGGCAGGTCCTCCTCTAGTAAATTCAAAGTCTCTGGTCTAATTTCCAGCTCTTTGATTGATCTTGAGTTGACTCTTGTGCAGGACAAGAGGTAGGGATTTAATTCCATTTTTTTCATTTTTTTTTTTTTTTTTTTGCGGTACCGGGGATTGAACGCAGGGACGTTCTACCTCCGCGCTACGTCCCCGGCCCTATTTTTTTATCCTTTATTTTGAAACCGGGTCTCATGAAGTTGCGGAGGGCCTCACTCAGGAGAGAGAGAGAGAAAGAGAGACAGGGAGAGAGAGAGCAAGAATGCTGAGGCTGGCCGCGAACCCTGATCCTCCGATCTCCACCTTCCAAAGTACTGGGATTACAAGTGTGCGCCACCACGCCCGGCTAATTCCATTTTTCTACAAATGGATAACCTGTTTCCCCAACACCATTTGTTGCAAAGTCTGTCTTTTCTCCAACATATATTTTGACACCTTTGTGGAAAATCAATTGGCTATAAACATGTGGATTTGTTTCTGTATCTTCTATTCTGTTCCATTGGTCTATGTGTCTGTTTTTGTGCCAATACCATGCTGGTTTTATTACTACAGATATATGAGCACTTTTTATGTGACTTAAATTATATAGTTTGTATGCTTGGTATCATTTGTAGTGTGATCTTGCTTTTTCATTGCCCATTTTCACTTTAAAATATACATAATATTTTCTGGCACCTCTATGGTATTGTATATTACTTATTTTTCTGAAAAATTTTTAACATTACCCCTATAGTTCTAAAGGTATATTGCTGAGTTACTTGAATCCAATCAAGTAATCTATGTAAGGATTTTGTTTTTAATATATTTTCCATAAAAATATATTTATTTTAGAATTCTCCTTGAATATGTACATCTACATAAGTATCTTGTAACTGCAATGTATGTACTAATTGTATGGATAATTATGAATTGCACAGATAATTGATCTTTGAGGAATGGTGACATAGAGTAATTACGACCTCTGAGGTTTTTGTCACTTATTTGTTGGTGTCCTCCACACTAAGTAATCATAAGGAGAGATTACTGATTTTTTTTCTCCTTTGTTACTAGAAAGGGGTCTTCTAACTTATGATCAAATTATGTTTCAGATTTTATTTATAAGTTGGCTATTAGAAACTTTGAATTCATTAACAAACAAAGTAAAACAGTTGTATTTACTGGTTGGACTTCATTTTGGCAGTATGAGCCCAGCCACAGTCCCTTCTCTGACAAGTTTCCCTTACTAGAGATAACCAGGATGCTTCAAAGTGGCCATCATCTTACAGCAATATTAGATTAAACAAAGGTATCCGGTCCGATTAGAGTGAAACCAATTCAAGGGTTCAGCTTAGCCAGACCTATTCTCTCTCTTGGGAATTCGGGACTAAGGATTAAGATATGGGATAAATGAGTGCATGGAAACAGAGTATTTTTCTGGAAGGTCATGTTAAATTAAGGCTGGTGGATTACTAGGGGATGTGAAAATACATCTTTTTACTCTGAGGAACAGAGACAAACTGGGCTGCAAAGAGATGGAAGAGTTAGAGAAGGGAGTCCTGGCAACCCAGAGACTCCTATGAAACAGCACTTGGAAATTGCTGACAGATTTCTAACTCTTGGCTCAAATCCTTCTGCAGTCCAGCAGTGCTTTAACACCTTTTTGCTCCACGAAGTTCCCTAGTCATTCTTTTATTTACCTTTTTCCTTTAGGTTTAATGGGTGATTTTCCTTGTTACCAAGGGATTCCATTAAATCACCTGGCAATATTGCTTGTCAATGTTTGGTGTTCCAGGAATAGAAATGTATGTGAAATAGGATGGGGAGCAAAAAGGGAGTTCAAACTTTCTTATGAACATCATGTCAACTTTAGGCAAAATTTCCAAACAGGCAAAACGTGAACATTATATCTTGCTATTCCTCTCTCAAGCTCCAGCCTCCCAGTGCTCTTGCTGGTGGTGTAAGACCTCCGCTATGGCATTCTTACTTTGAGGAAAATATTTCCCAAAGTGTCCAAGATTCCCAAACTATTTACTGTTTCTACTCATCGAAATTGATGTAGCATTAAATGGAAAGCATATAATCCTTGAAATGTGAAGTTATAATAATGTCACATACCTGTAATTTACCATGTGGTCTTGGTCAAGTTCCTTAACCTTAAAGCCACATTTCCCATATTTCTAAATTAGGAATCTAACCATTTCACATGCATCACTGTGATATCACTTAGCTATAAGCCAAAACTCTGACTCATCTGTCTTAAACAATAAGGCAGATGTATTAATTTACACAACATAAAACCCTAGGGGTATACAGGTACTGAACTATTTAAATTCATGGCTAATAACATGACTAAGGACCCTAAAACTTTCCAACTTTTTTCAGCTATTTGCAGCATTATTACTTAGTAACCTCCTGGTGGTAAGATGACTTCTGCAGCTCTGGTTTTATTTGCTTCCGAAGTATGGCTCACATACAAATATAACAACTGATGGGGAAAGGAGGACTTACTTCTTCCTGTATATTCTCCCCCCACCCCGGCAAAGTAACATTTTATGGAAGCCCTTCAGCAGACCTTCCTCATTTCTTATTGGCCAGAAATGACTTACAATCTCACCCTAAATGAATCATCGGCAAGGCATGTGATGAACTATGACTGGTTTAAACTTACCTTCTTTTTTAATCCTGGGTCACATGGAGATTTGGAGGAATACCCCAAATTAGGGTTTTACATTCAAGAAACAAGCAAAGGAATACCTCATTGTCCACCACCAGCGTCTTTTAAATCACATGGTACTTATGAGCATCCAACTAGATAATGTATGTCACAAGTCTTTCCAAGTTTTAAAGATACTTATGTATATATTTGATATTTTATTATTAACAAATGAAACTAAAATTCTAACAGTAGAGTCGCTTTCAGTTATTAGGAAGAAAGCAATTATATTACACATTTTCAAACTAATTCTCAATAACTTGTGAATAACTTAACATGTGTGTGCATGCACACTAGGAATTGAACCCAGGATCTTGCACATGCTGTGAGCTATACCCCCAGACTCCCATGATTAGTGTTATGATTCTTTTGAAAATTATTTGTAGTTTTAAAAGATTCTTACTAAGCTAAATGATTCACTAGCAAAAAGATTCTCCCAAATAAAAGACAGTGGCCTGAGAAATGCTGCAGCATGGGAGAAATCATCCAGAGCCTGATGAATACCAGCTTCTAGCCCCTCTGCAGCCCACCTTCAGAATCACCTTCAGGGCTCCTCTTTACCAGCTTCTTTTCTTTCTCTAGTTCTGACCTCGGAGCTTCCGCATGATGCCAACGTTGCCCTGCAACTGTCATGCACCCGACAGAGGAGCCATCGGTGAGCTTAGGAATTCCTCTAAATATGGATCATTTCAAAACTGCATTTGAATTTGGTGAGTCGCTTTATCATACTTGGTACAGTCAGATAAAATGGGAAAATTTTACTTTGCCAAGCTTCAAGGTCATGAAGGGAAATTTAGATCTACTTGTATTATTTTTAGTTTTGCCTGGAGAAGCCTCTATATTTTAAGGCCTGATAGGTCTGGTCAGTGAAAAAATAGGTTCAATGACTAATCTTCACAGAATTTTAAGTTAGGGTCCAAAAGATGTGCAGAAAATACTGTGACTTGGATGTTTGAGGTCAAACTGTATTTTCTGAGCACTAACTGAGCTGAAATTCTCCTATTGTGTTTGCTCATGTGGCCTAATATATTGCCTATGACTTGGCACAGCATCTTTAACCTAATACTCACAGATTTGAATGCAAAGGAACTAAATTGAAAACAATAGTATTTTGTAGGTTTTCTATCATTGAATTGATAACAAACCTCTATTCTTTAGATATTACCATAACTTTTGTCATTGTATGACCTACTTTTATGATATCTGAGTCCATCATGTGTCCACAACCAACATCTAAAGTTCATTTTCTTCCTGAAAACTTCTGATTAATTACAAAAAAGATTAAGCTATTTTGCTCATTGTATCTAGTTCATAGCACAATTCAAATTTCTTCCTCTCAACTATAAAATGCTTTTAATTCTATCATTGCAAGGTTGTCTCCATAATATAGTCTTATTATGGCTTGGTTAATGGATACATATATAGTGATATGATAATACTCATTTACAGGAGAGAAGACTTTACTACTCAGTGAAATCATTTAAAGCACCTTGAGCTGGTGAGAGCACTAGGAAATGGTTCTCGATCCAAGGCCTATAACTCACTCCTTATGTTTTCATTACTTTTTTCCCAGGTAGTTAATTAATAACTTAGAAGTCTATGTGGCCACTAAGGAGTAACCCCTTCTGTGAGGCCAACAAGGTTGATGAGGCAGATATCTCTACTGAAAAGATCTAGAGTGAATCTTTCAAAAAGTCACATTTAACTAGCTCTGGTATCTCAGGTGTATATAATCATGCAGGGAAATTGGCTTTAGTCCTCAATGACTTTAGATTGAGCTCCTTTCACTTCAAAACTTAAGCATATACTCAGTCATATAACTGAAATAGATGTGTATCATTTCTGAAAATTGGAGAGGTATGGAGAAAATATATATTCAAAACACATTTTTAATAAAAATTAATGATTTTGAAAAAAATCTTTAAACATGAATTTATATCTTTAAACACCTGATACATTTCAATTATGTTGAATGACTTTATTTTATTTTATTCTATTTTATTTATTTCATTTTTTGATACTGGGGATTGGACCCAGGGGTGCTCTACCTCTAAGCTATACCCCCAGCCTTATTTTTTTTAATTTTAAAACAGGGTCTCTCTAAGTTGCTGAGGCTGGCCTCAAACCTGTGATCCTCCTGTCTCAGCCTCCCAAGTACTGGAATTACAGGTGTGAGCCACCATGTCTAACATTGAAAAACATTTTAAATACATTTTTATTGTATTTGAATTAGGAATAAACAGAAGTTGCCTAAGTAATTTGCAGGTTCCACTTCTTTTTAGATCTTCTTCTTATATACTGTTGACTTAAACAGTGACAGTTTACTTCAAAATAAATATGAGAGAATTGAGTTTCATAGGCTAGTCTTGTTTGAGGAAAATTTTGGTTTTGATTTGATAATTTTAGCTCTTTGATCTGCAGATCATGGATATATTAAAGAGTAGATAGGGAGGGGAGTTGGGTCATTTTTAAGAAAAAATTTTTCCTTAAAATTGCTATGGGGTTGGGAATGGGAATAGTGAGCAATTTCAAATAGTATGAAAGATCTTGGGTAATGAAAGTTTTAAAACTGGATCAGGGTGATGTTTGCATAAGTCTGTAAATTCACTAAAAATCACTAAATTGCACACTTAACTAAGTAAATTTATGTCATGTAAATCATATATTGTTAAAGCTATTAAGCATACACATACCTAAATAAAGTAATGAATGACCCTTACACAAAGCAAAAAATAAATGCTTCTGAAAAGATAATATGAAATAAACATCTGTTAATAAGCTAGATTGATAGTATACTTTGTTACATATTAGCTATATTAGCCTGCTTTAGTAAAAACATAATTAAAACCAAACAGTAGAGAGCATCTATTTTGACAAACATTCAGTATTAAGTGCTCCCTGTTTCAGATTCTGTGATAGGAATCTCTTTCTCACCTTTGGTAGAGGCTTTCTTTTTACAAGATTCCAGCAGGGACCAAAGAAAGCAAAAACTTGATCTTCAGAATAGATTTTCATCAAAGAACAATGTGGCCTCACATTTACTTAATTTTTAATTACAGGAGAAAAGTTATACAAATTTACAATGTGCCAGTGTACAAGAGTCATACAAAGTATGAAACTCCAAGAGGGTCAGATGGTTGAAGCTTAAATAGCATTCGGAGCTACAGAAAGAAGTGGCTCCTTTGGGTTTCTTGTGGGCGGGATTGGACTACATGATTTTTAGGGCAGATGAATGGGACCAGAGTAGACATACCCTGGGACAAAGTTTGACTGAGCTTTGGGTGTGGTGTCAACTCTAATATTTCTTCCTGAGTTAATCTTCCAGAGGATCTGGTCTTTAGGTAGATAGGAGAAGTTCAGAGAAAGTTCCTTCCTGTACTTCAGGAGAGAAAGAGGACTGAGAGACAGGAGAAGGTTGGAGAGACTGTGAGGATGCCTCTTTAGTTCAGCAAGTCAAAGTCATACTTTGGGGTCTGATTTTTTAACCCCAACAGTGTAAAGGACAAAGGAGTCTTCAAGATGAAATCCCTGGGATTTTTTTTTCTAACCAAAAGCTGTTGAGGCTTACAAAATTTATTCATTGCATCTATCAAAAGATGACTTTGGAAGCCGGGTGTGGTGGTGCACACTTGTAATCACAGTACTGGGGAGGCTGAGACAGGAGGATCCGGGTTCGCAGCCAGCCTCAGCTACTTAGTGAGGCCCTTTGCAACTTAGTGAGACCTGGTTTCAAAATAAAGAATAAAAAAATAGGGGTTGGGGGTGTAACTTGGAGGTAGAATGCCCCTGGGTTCAATCCCCAGTACTGCAAAAAAAAAAAAAAATGATGACTTTGGGGAGGATGGGGAAGAAATTGCTGGTGGTAATGTGTGAAGAGACATACACAGAACAGTGGAACCAGGATAAAATGAAGTTCTCCATCCAAGAATCCTGGTTGTTTAGTGGGCCCTAAACAATATACACTCAGCTGCTGAGGTCAGGGTAGGAGTACTGAAGTTACCACACAGAAGGTAACAGTAAGTGAGTTCAGCTCCAGGGTGCAATACCTTTATCAGATTATAACTATTCTCCTTCTAGACCCCTCCTGGGTATCTTTCTAAAGGAATTAAAATCAGAAAACTATAGTAATACATGTATATCGATGTTTAAAGCAGCACAATTCACAATAGCCAAATCATGGAACCAAACAGATGACCATCAACAGATGAATGGATTACAAAATTATGGAATATACACACAATGGAATTCTATTAGCAATAACGAAGAACAACATACATCATTTGCAGGAAAATGGATGGACCTGGAGAACATTATGTTAAGTGAGATTAGTTACAGAAAGTGAAGGGTCATATGTTTTCTTTCATATGTGGAAGCTAGGGAGTAATGAGGATACAAGAGGGAATTTAGATGAAGGAGGAGAAACTCCAGTGGCGTGATGGAGGGTTGCTAGGGGACATTGGTGGTAGGGGGAGGGAGAATTAATGAAGGAAACACTTCCACTTTGCTTGTTATCAAGCAAAGGGGAGGAAATGGGAGTGGGGAGGGAGCCGGGGAAAGCTCACGAAGTGCTGTGGGCATGTATGTCCCTATTACTCTGAAGTACATTATGATAGGAGACTATAATGCATCAATGAAGGCATATTTTTAAAAAGCCATGGATTATGCAAGTTTTCCATTATAGACATAGGTGAATCAGAAATGTCTTAAATACCAGTATTTAATTTTCAAGATAAGAAAGAAAACCAGTCATTTGAAGTGAGCAATTTGACATAGCACTTATCTTTCTGTGCCCCAGAATTACATGGATCTATGCAGTAGCTAGTAATAACAGCCTATTAGGGAGAGGAAATGGTTGATTAATATTAAATCTAAAATTAGAGACTTGAACTGTTCCTTAAAGGAGAGTAAATAAATAATTTTTCTGCAATTACCATTTAAGTCCTAAAATACAGACCTAACAATATAGAGATCATTAGGATTTGAACAATTTGGGTCACAGAAGATCAGGTAATGTAAAAAAGACATAAACAAGCAAAACAGAATCACCAACCTGAAAGAGATCTCAAACTAGGGAGAAACAGAAATATTTCCTTTAGCCACAGTTGACTGAGAGTTTCCTTTATATTCCCTAGTGGGAAGAATTAATAGAAATGCTCACCATTTTTGCTTACATTATCTAAGTAATAAAATGTGTATAGTCTTCATTCTATAAATTCTAATCCTTTCATTCTATATCTCATTTAGTGGTTTTATGAAGTTCTGGCAAAGAAGTCCTGTAGGTAAAGGACAGACTTTGGGGTAAGAAGGACAAGTGTTCTCTTGTGAGTTCTACCTCTCACTAGTGATGCCATGGAGTGGTTTACTGAATCTTCTCTCATCTGTAAGATGAAGATGAGGATATCTTATAGTGGTGGCTGCTGATCATTCTTCTGCGAATAGTAATGTTTTTGCTAAGGGCTGAAGAGATTTGTCTTGAAGCTGCATTTATAGAATGACTGCATGGTTTTTACTCATTATAGGGAAGCTAAAGATCACCCCTATATTCAAAATACTTATTGGCACCACCGTGGAATACAGGTAGGTATTTTGGGTAACCCAAGTATCAAATTCATTAGGTACTTAGTAAGTATTAATTTTCTTCACTGTTACCTTCCTATGAGTTCAGAGTTTATATAAGGAGATAGAATAAAAAATTTGATACTCAGAGGAAGAAAAGATCAGGTAAGCCACATGTCTGAGAGATTAGTGCACAGAGGAGAAGACGTGTTTCTATCTTGGTTGACCACATGTAACAAATGCACTAATTATTGGGGGCATGTTGAATTACAGATGACAAAGAAGTTCCCAATATCAAAATATCTTCATGCCTCTTCCTTTCTTCTCTGTTGACCAAGTTTTTTTTTTATGATACCACAAGACCATCACAGTTATAGAAATTTTGGAAAAGGCTAACTAATGTAAAGAAAGAAATCACACTCAGATAATAGCACTACATAGATATAGTCACCATTGACATTTCATTCATTCGGCAATTTCTAGGAATGCCTAAGGTATACCATCTATTCGGCTGGCAGTGTGGATTTAAAAAAGACTAATACATACTGTCTGTCCTCAAAGAGAGGTAGAGGAAAAGGATTTTGCCACTCCTGTGCCTTTAGTAGGTAATGTGGTGACTCAGAATTCATTTTATATTTAAGTCTTATTATAAAGCTTAGTGTTAACATTGTGTGTATGATAGAGTAACGTTGCATGGTCTTTCTGCCTGTGTGTGTGTGTGTGTGTGTGTGTGTGTGTGTGTGTGTGTGTGTGTGTTTTACTAGGATTGAACCCAGGGACATTCTACTTCTGCAATACACCCCTAGCCCTTTTTTATTTTTTATTTTGAAACAGGGTCTCACCAAGTTGGTGAGTGTCTCGCTAAGTTGCTGAGACTGGTCTCAAACCTACAATCCTCCTGTCTCAGCCTCTCAAGTACTGGGTTTACAGGTGAGCACTACCACGCCCCTCTGTCTTTCTATTATTCTTAGAAGTACCAGTTAGGAAGGGAAGGCATATTGTTCAAGCAGGGCATCTCAGGAAGGCCAGAGGTGAAGGTTGCTCATAGAGAACTTTTCCTGCCCCATGAACCTGGCATTTCTCATTGGAGCTCATCTTTAAAGATGTCAGAGTGCTTTTGCAATGTTTTACAGTTTTTTCCATTAAAAGGGTCTCATGTAAATCAATCATGGCTTCAGTTTTCTGTCAGACTCCTGTAACCTTAAGCCAGAGCTTTCAAAATTAATCAAATGAGTAACCCAATTTAATTTTTCATGAGAGAATAACAGTATGAGATTTGTCTTATGCTATCTTGATTATAAATATTTATTAATGAATTTTGGTTAATAAATTTTTATAAAAGAACTTTAAAAGATAGATGATTTTTTAAAATTTTGATCTTAATTTCTGTATAAATCATCCCTCCCTCCCATGATAAAATCAATTGCATCTCCCGCCAAAGGAAAACTGGGATGTATTCAGTCACATGGATCATTTGTCAGTTTGTTTATTTATTTAAAGATTGTTTCCCTACCTAAACTGTTAACACCTTGAGGCTGAGCTCAGATCTCTGTGCTCAGCCCTTAGGCTAGTGTCTGGCACATAGTTGGTATTCAGTAATTACTTGATGAATAAATAAATGTTTGTATATAAAAATAAGGGAGGCAGGCAGAAGAGTTGTTCTGACCAGTCCCCACGATGTAAATCAGAGAAAAATTGGAATTAAGACTCTAATCTCTCAGGAAGCCTCAAAAAATAGGCTGACCATTATCCAGCCATTACTAGCTCATTGGTAATGTCTAGTAAGTTTAAGAATTTCATAGGGGAAGGGATATTTTTAATTTTTCTCAGGATTCTTTCCTTTATATTTTAAGCCAGTTCATTAAGGTGTGATTGACATATAAAATCATATATAAAAAGCTGTACACACTTAAATAAACATTTTGATGAGTGTGGGGATGAGTGCATACCCATGAAAACATTACTGGCATGGAGGCCATGAACAGTCATCACTTCCCTAATTTCCTACCACCCCCTTTTATTGTTGTTTTTATTTTTATTGCTTTGTAAGAAGACAACATAAGAGCTACCCTCTTAGCAATTTTAAGTATACAATTTAGTATTATTAACTATAGGAGCTATGCTGTATAGTATATTTCCAGTACTTATTTATCACAATGTGTTCTTTTTTCTATGTAAAACACAGAAAACCTTTTAAAAATTACCAGCTATCATCCTACATTCTTGATGTATCCATGGGTTAGTTTTATTCATTTATTCACCTACCACCCATTTAGGTAGCCTACACAAGTTTACAGAGCATCTATGATCTGCCAGGCTTTTGGCTGGGCATTAGGGATATGCAGTCAAATAAAAAGTAGTTAGTTCTGTGTTCAAAGAGCTCACAGTCTTACAGTGAAGAAAGACACAGAAAGATAGTTAAAAGATCATTGGATAGAGAAACCATTACAGTTTTGTGGGTGCATAAAGGAGGGTGTGTTACCAACCTGGGGAATGAGAAAAAAGGGTCATGAGAAGGTTTCCTGGTGGAGGTGATGCTGAACTGAATTTTTAAGGGAGAGTAGGATGGAGCTTCAAGTTGAGAATAGTCAGAGGCATGCTAGGCAGAGAAAACCCAAAAGGCCAGGCAGATAAATGATTAGATAGTGCAATGTGGTCAGAAAATACTTGAGCGTTAACCAAAGGATGTCCAGAGATACAAAGCCAGAGAGGTAGATAGGAACTGGATTTTGAAGGGTCTTTTTAATTAAAAATGACTTGAAATCATCAATTTTACTACCCTTTTAATGGTGTATCATATCACTGAACCATAATCTACGTATCTAATAATATCCAGCATTTAGGTAATTCACATTTTAACTGTCATAAAAATATTTGTGGTAACAATCATTGTGTATAAATCTTGTCTGCATTCTTGATTATTTACTTAAGAAGAATATGTTAATAAGACACCTTCGATTGCAATAGGAAAATCAACCAGGAATAGACTAAATAATAAAGGGGATTTATTGGATGCTATAACTGGAAGTACAGAGCAGTGGAGTTTCAGCTTTGGTCTATCCATCAGCTCAATGATGTCACCAAGCACCCACTTTCTCTGTCTCTCTTCCCTGCTTCATCAGAGTCAGCCTCATCGGAAGGCCATTTCCTCTGTGGTTATTGGTGATCGAGTGGCTGCCAGCACAATCAAAGCTGTGCATCTTTCCGACTTTGTTCAGTGGGAGAGTCAAATAACTGAGAAGCAAGAGGCTGCCGTCCCAAGCCAGTTCCCGAGGCCACACACACCATGTGCTGGTCACCAGTTCAGGTTGAGATGTAGAAGCCAGCACAGGATTCTGTCTCATCAATTTTTAATGTTTTAATGGATTACCAAAGACTAGGAATGGATAATTTCCAAATGAGGAACTAAAATAACAAATATAGATAGGAAAAAAGTCCTCTTAATAAACAGAATTTTTCTGCTTATTAACAAGCCAGTAATAAAGGAATGATGTTTTCTCTGAAATATGATAGAAATTTTATGAGACTCTAGTCTTTGTACCATAAAGAGTTTTAAAATATTTATAATAGTTAAAATAACACAAAGAATAAATATTTTATGTCCTTAAAGCGACATATTTGTTTAGACTCTTTTCTGTGAATATACAAATATATTTATTTTTATAAAAAAGGTACAAAATGATTATTTTCTCTTCATTAACTTAAAACATTTCACTTCATAATAATATAACACATTTAATTCTTAATTCATAGAACATTACCTAATTCTTTTAGCAGCAATATAGTATTCCATTCCATGGCTCTACCATGATTTATTTACCTCGTCCCTCTTGGTAGACTTTTAGGTTGTCAAAAATTAAATCAAGCCGGGCATGGTGGCGCAAGCTTGTAATCCCAGTACTTTGGGAGACGGAGACCAGAGGATCCGGGTTCGCGACCAGCCTCAGCTCTCTCTCTCTCTCTCTCTCTCTCTCTTCCTTTCTCTCTCTCTCTCTCTCTCTCTCTCTCTCTCTCTCTCTCTCTACTTAGTGAGGCCCCCCGCAACTTCATGAGACCCGGTTTCAAAATAAAGTATAAAAAATAGGGCCGGGGGTGTAGCGTGGAGGTAGAACGCCCCTGGGTTCAATCCCCGGTACCGCAAAAAAAAAAAAAAAAAAATTAATCAAGCACTTAAAAGAGGCAATTTTAAAGTTTAGTTCATGTCTCTATGTAAGTAAAGAAAATAATTATGTACGTATTTGATATAACAACACGGCACATCTTCTACACCGATTAAGTCAGTCTGGAGCAAATATTGCTGGAGAACACAGTTTCCTCCAGACAAACTGCCATGTGGAATAAAGGATAACACCCACTCCTACACAAAGTAAGTTAATTTCTCTAAACAGAAAGTGGAGATGAATGTCAGGCTTGGAAGAAGAATATATTCCCACTGCGAACTGCAAGCCTAAGGAGGGAGAAGTAGGATGTCTTTAGAAAGAGACTGCGTACCATGAGATTTTACATAATGATGTAAAATCCTCTTTCACTCCAAACTTTTTTGGAGGGCTGGCTATGTGCACAAATGCCTTGATTGAATGATGTTTTCATAGTAATCCCAGAAAGAGAGGGTTGTGTTTCCATGTGCAATGATGTACAGACCAGGCAGGGGTGGTTTGTATGGGACAGAATTCCACGGAAGCAGGAGTGTGGATCCAGACAAAACTAGGAAACAGCTGTGCTCTTCCATCCCTCAGAGTTCCCAGACGTATTAAGAGGACTGCACGACGCACTTCTAGGAGGGTTAAAATCCCAGTGGATGGGGCGCTTTGTATGATATCTGTGCTAGTTTTTTTCTTAGTGTGTTTGTGAAAATTCTTTTTTTAAGGTGGGTTTGTAGAAGTGAGGTTACCGGGGCAAATCATAGGAAGGGTGGCACTGAGGGCCCAGGTCTGAATTTGGTGGCTGACTCGTGCTGCCTTGAGCACTTCGATATGCTGAGCCACAGAGCACATGCCCCGTGAGTGAGTGAGCCTGTACATACCTGGGAGGTGTTTCTGTCTCTTTCCAGCTACTTATAGGATTTTCATGATCAATGTGTGCAAACCTGTACTATTCAGCTTCCCCATCTCCCACATCACTGCTTCAAATAAAGGTGCTATATGAAACATATGTCAGGATCAGACTCACCTGGCTAACATCTACCTGTGCAAAGATGGTCCCTGAATTGACCCACCATCTCCTGGTTTGCATGTCTGTTCACAAATGAATGGACTGGCTGTTCTTCTAAACTAATAACTGTTAACAGTTTCTAGTTTTACTTTTAAACAATGTTAAATGAGCTTGGTAAAGAGGTGGTATGTTGCTCCTCTATTTTCCCTCTCTAGAAACACTTGTTTAATGTATAAGCAAACATAATATTGCTCCTGGGATGGATGGAAATCAGAAACATAATAAAGGGTAGTTTGTCATTTGGATTGTTGCCGTTGTTGTAGATAGGACCTGTCTTAATTGGCTCTTATCTTTTTTCTGCCTATACAAATAGAGATTATTTTTATAGGAACTTAGCTGACATTCTGATACTTCAATGGTTGGGGCGCGCTATTTGTTTTTAATTTTGTTTTACTTTACTTAGATGTCATCTGCAGAGAGTATAGGAAAGAGAGAAAGAACACTCTGAACTCTAAAGGAAAGTGGACACCCCATAGCTATAAGAAATTCATTCCAGGTTTATAGATTGGATACATAGATTATTTTTCATCACTTGGAAAACTGTGTTACAATCAGAGTAACTCACAAATATTGAAAATTTCCACTAAATATTTTTGAGGCTATATTATGTGAAAGGAAACCAAAAGTAGCCAGCCAGAAATACAAAATAACCCTGTGTAAGTGCTGAATGAATGGTATAGACAATAGAAGAAAATTCAACAAGACACTTCAGAGAGGCTGATCACAGAAGAGGTGGGGGATCGATTAGCCTCTTAAGGAAGATTCAGTTTAAATATGTAGAAAGGAAGTTGGAGTTAGGTGGTTGAGTAGTGTAAGCGCGCGCGCGTGTGTGTGTGTGTGTGTGTGTGTGTGTGTGTTTTGTGCATGTGTTTGAGATTCCATGAAGGCATGATATTCAGCAATTTTTTCAAGGAGCCATGAGTAGACTGGAAGGTTCACATACAGGGCTGGGAAGCCATAAATTTGTACAAGTATGTCAAGGTCAGACTGTGCGAAGCCCTAAAAAAAGGGCTAAGAAGCCTTTGGGCTTTGAATAGTTGGCAAATAAAACTACTCTGACATAGAAAAATGCTTTCACTATCCACACAAAAATAATGAATTAGTAAAGGGATCACACATCTGGAGCTACATTTTAGTATCACTGGTAAATATATTACACACTTGAGTAAATTTTTAACAATCCTTTTATTTACGTGTGCACAGGTTCCTAATTACTCTGTATGTCAGGAATTATGTCAAACATGGCTTATTCTCCTTCTATAAAGGAGCCAACAGTCATTGTATTCAGCCGCGTCTCTGTCAGTTCTCAAAGCTTTACTTCCTTGAAACATTATGAAGACAGCCACCTTTATAAAATTGCTGAAACCAGTCCTTTTGATCCCTGAAAGAAATTGATGGCCATCTCTTACCTCCAAGTCTTGTTTCAGAAGCTCAGTCTAGTATCAACATTGACTAACTAGAACCTTATCAAATTTTTCTGACTTGCCAGGCCTCTAATGCTAGTGACAATAAGCATCAAAGTAAGCCAGAAGTTAAGTCAATCTTCAGGAGAAAAATAAAAAACCAGAAACCTGAAAATCAGTACCTAGATCGAGAAAACTTTTATTGCATTTGAAGAGGTGTTAATTCATGGTGCAAAGATTTATAGAGTTATTTTATATATCCTGGCCACTATGTTTTTCCAATAGCATGGTGATAATATAATTGAATAAATACCCCACTAATATGAATATGTTAATTTTTGCAGTATATCCTATCAAAGTATGAAGATGCAAGTTATATTAAGACACTTGGCATTTGTCCTAATTTTAAAATTTGCTTATCCCTTGCAGAAATAGAACTAGATGAAGGGTATCAGTATAAAGAAAATGTTAATAAATGCTCACAATTTATTTGAAAGAATCCAGGTGTGTGGAATGTTCTGCTTCCCCCTGCTCAATTCTGCAACACCACACCTCCACTGATTCATATTCCTTTCTGTGCCGCAAAGACTTGTTTAGGTCATTCCTGTGATTATGTTTATGGTGTAGACTTGCTTATCCTACAACAGCATTATGAGTGGTTATCACACTCTAAAATGCCAGATACTGTTTAATTGTAATGGTGCCTACTTTTTTATCGAAACTATTCATATTTTATTACTTTGAACAACTTTGATCATAATGATGCCATTCAAAAGAGCTGATCAAGCTGAGAAAAATGACATTATAGTCGTAAAGTCACTCTATATGTAGCTATTAACATTTTATAGTGTATATAAGGAAAAGTGTTTTAAGTTGCAACCAAAGACAAATAAGAAAATTAATTTTAAATACGGGGCTATTCTCTTAAAGAAGAAAAACATGCTACTTCAATAATTATGGCCAACAGATACTTTTAGATTCTAGCAGATGACCTTCAATACAGAAACAGCATACACTTGCATTAGAAAGATTCAAATCATCTTGCTTTGCCAGGGTACAAAACAAGGGCTTTCATTCCTAGGAAGAAGTAAGAAAGAAACATACCATAATCTCACTTCAAAGCTGTTCTCTGGTTACATTCCAGAAGGGACAAGGTTATAGATAAGGAGTTTTAAGAGACACATTCTTGTGGCACTTCTAGGATTTAACACTCTCTTCAAATGAAATCAAAGACACTTACCGGGTGTGTGCTGTGTTTGTAGGTGCTGTAAAGTGCTGCAGAGAACATGGCCTCTGACGTGGAGCGCCTATAATCCAGGGAAGAGTGATGAGATAAACACACGGACAATTAATAACTAGGAGCCCAAGTCCACACATATTTAAATAACAGTGTGAGAACAGTTGAAGCGATACAAGGCCATGTGCACACACAATAACCAAGAAAACCAGGGAGAAATAACCACTACTAGAATTCACAGGGGCAGTTTAAACTTGGGGTGGCCAAAGAAGGCTTTACAAAGGAATTCTTCAGCGGGGTCTTGAGAGACTGGTAGTAAAAATATCTCACATTTGTTTAATATTTTGTAGGGTATCAGGAAGTACCTGGAGCCAAAGGATGAACATGACTCATTTCCCAGGGTATCAGTTTTACTTATTAGAAAATAGTTTAGAACATTTTCCATAAAAATGAACAGGGATTGCTTATTAGTATTATTATTTAGACCGCCAGTCATGATAACTAAAATCGTGAACTTCTTCTGCCTTGGCAATGTCTCAGTGCTTCCTACAGATGGTATTACCTATCGTGAAGTTTATCATTTGTAATGAAATTCAAACTTATTTTCACAGATCAGTCATGGACATGGGAGAGATTTTGTAGGCATCTGTAACATGCATGCTCTCCTGCTGGGAGTACCTTCTACACAGAGAAGCATGGCTTATTTTCCACTGATGATATTTGCTTTCATTCTTACAGAAATCTTCACTTGCGGAGCACAAGTCCTAGAGATGAGCATAGTAAAGCTCAATGTGTTTATTGGTTAGTGAAGGTGCCTTCAGCCAAGGGGGGTGTTAGGACTCCAAGTACAGTGCTGTCTCTAAGGGCAAATGAATTCAGGGGCTCAGTAGGTGACATGCATGATTACAGTAAGGCTGGGGGACAGTGGGAGGAGAATGGTGAACTGTAAAGGGTCCCTCTAAAGGCACTCAAATTCAATTAGAAAAAAGTTTCAAAAATTGGAGAGTAGAGCCAGGCATGGTGGCATACACCTGTAATCCCAGTGCATGGGAAGCTGAGACAGGAGGATTGCAGGTTCAAGAACACCCTCAGCAATGTAGCGAGACTCTCAGCAACCTAGCAAAACCCTGTTTCAAAAACAAAAAACAAAAAGGACCAGGGGGTGTAGCTCCAAGATAAAATGCCCCTGGTTCAATCCCCAGTGCCACCAAAAAAAAAAAAAAATTGGAAAGGAGGATGGGATTGGGTCAAGGGATTCTGAGCTTTATTTGAATTGTTTGCTAAAAATGAACAGATGACTACTTAGAGAATTAAAAGTAGTTTAAAAGAAAAAGAAAACAAAGTTTCTAAAAATAATCAGACAAACAAAATTGTATCATTGTAAACAAAACCTTACGGCTTTTATGCCACCAGTTGGTAATTTCTGACACTTTCAACCTGGCTATGATAGGAAATAAACCGGATCGAAGTTGGGGGTTGGAACCTACAGGTAGATTTACCTGAGTAACTCTGCAAGGAATTGACCTACAAGGTATGTGACAGCCTCTGACTCGCCCCAGTTCTCTGTGCATTGGGTCATAATCCCCTGGCTGGACTATTCTCTGCTCTGACCGTTCAAAGTCACTTGCAACCTTCGCTTTCCTCCAATCTATCTGGATGTGGTTTTCAGTTAAGTAGTGGGTTTTTCTGTTGACTTGCAAGGTTTTCTGTTATTTCACTCATTAAGTCATGCTTCCCCCAATCATGAATTCTTGTATAAATTCGTTCATTCAATATGGGTGCCTTTTTGTGTGTGTCAGGCAAGGTAGCAGTTATTGGAATTATGATGGTTAAGACAAATCTACTGTACTTCAGTGTGTGAGCTAGTATGCAGAAGGTACTCACTAAATCCTTGATTTGCTAATAAGGAGTTTCTCAACCCTGACACCAGTGCATTTGGGGCTGAATTCTTTGCTGCAGGAGGTTGTTCTGTATATTGTGGAATGTTTAGCAGCATCTCTGGTCTATATTCACTATTTGCGAGTAGCAAACTCACCCCTCCCAATTTTTTGCTACAGCAGAACATCCTTCCAGAAATGCCCAAATATTCTCTGGGGGCAAAATGACTCCAGCTGAGAACCACTAGACCAAAAATTTTGAAAGGTTCCAAGTAAAAATAATATAACATCGAATACCTCTTAATAAGTTACATTATAACAAATTTCAGCTGCAGGAAATTCAAAAAGGAATACCAAAAAGGATTTTTTTGTATCTGCAAAAATATTTTTATTTGAAAATAGGGACAGTTTCAAATATGTTTTAGGAAATTATGGAGATTTAGAATGTTTTTGAGTCTATTAAAAGATTGAGAATTTCTCTGAGTAGAAATCCTATTTAATCAAGTTACCCTAAAGACACTTGCCTAAATCAGTTTTTAAACATTTTTTAAGTATGGTAATTATGAATAGCCTATTAGTTACTGTTCTATTAACACACTTTGAGGAATTCTATGTTCTATTTTTATTATGCAACTATTACTAGCTGATAAGCAATTACTGTCTCTGATAAGCGAACTTCTTAAGAACAGCATTGATACTACTCAGGACCCTGGAAACTAGAAAGGAGAAACAAGGGCATGATTATAGGCCGGCAATCTTAAAGTTTAGGACGCATCAGAATCACCTGGAAGGCTTGTGAAAATGGATTTCTAATTTATTAGGTCAGTGTGGCATCTGAGAATTTGTATTTCTGGTTGGTTCTCGGGTAGTGCTAACCTGCTCACCCAAAGATTTCACTGTGAGAACCACTATCTAGTGTAATAAGAGCATCGGACCAAGTCACAGTTTCTATTTAGAGAAAAAAACCTATCGTGGCCTTTAGACGTAGCTAAATGTTATGACTGTGGAGTGTTACAGACAGCCAGAGAGTAGGGACCACAGATAAAGCAGGAGCCTTTACAACAGCAGTGACATTAAGTAGCCCACAGACAGATGTTAGTGGCACTTTCCACTCCCATTACCACTGTGCATCAGATGTCTCTCAGTAATCGGGGGTTTACTACATTTAGATGTTCAGACCATTGTACAAATGAATTATAAATAAGTCTCAGACACCTTCTCCACCCTGTATGAATTTATGAGTGGAGAGCCGCTTAACAATATAAAATAGTATACTGTAAAGGCAAGATTAGTGGAAGAGAAAATGAAGAGGGGAAATTAATGAATATCATTAATATACCTTACATAAATTATTTCATTTAGTTGTTACAAAAAAGCTGTGAAATGAGTATCAATATTCCCATTTCCTAGGTGAGAAAACCAAGACCTAGAGGCTAAGCAACATGCCCAAGGCCTCTGTGAGACAGCAGAGTGGGACCCAAACCCAGGTCTGTTAACTCTACAGCACACACTCGTCACTATTCATAGGGGGCTCTTTGCATCCGTTTTTCTTGAGCTGATTTCCCTCCCTGGGCCTTATTTTTTATCTCTTTTATAAACTAGTCTTCTTTATCTGTTTTGGTTTAGTAAAGAAAATGTTTGAAAACCTACATGTTAGCACATTTGAGCTAAATATGCTCTGCACTAAAAACTTGGCTGCACCAGTTTCAAGACTCAGTGAAAATGATAAAGTTTACAAATGTGGAGTTCACCTAAAAACACAAAAAGATGCCTCTGATTATCCTTTACATTATTTTTCAGTTTAACGTGCTCTTTCTTTTATGTGGTGAATCCACAGAATTCCAGTGTATCATATGCTGCCATTCTGAACTGTATAAATGCATGGAAATGGAGGGAAAACCCTAAACAAATAGCACTAAAGTATATGGTAAACAATAATTATAAAAGAAATATGAATTTTAAAGCTTGAAAAAATGAGGGAAAGGTTAATGGTCATTTTGCCCATGTTAAGATTTTCCTGGAGGACCTCCAGATCTAAACTGATTTTAAATTTAAAAAAATAATTAGCCCGGCGTGGTGGCACACGCTTGTAATCCCAGTACTTTGGGAGGCGGAGACCGGAGGATCCGGGTTCGCGGCCAGCCTCAGCTCTCTCTCTCTCTCTCTCTCTCTTTCTCTCTCTTTCTCTCTCCCTGTCTCTCTCTCTCTCTCTCTCTCTCTCTCTCTCCTTAGAGAGGCCCTCCGCAACTTTGTGAGACCCGGTTTCAAAATAAAGTATAAAAAATAGGGCTGGGGGCATAGCGTGGAGGTAGAACGCCCCTGCGTTCAATCCCCAGTACCGCAATAAATAAATAAATAAATAAATAAATAAATAATTGAAGAAAGTTCTGTGCATCTCAGTCATGATTTGTATAATTTGACCTAGCAATACAGATGTTTCAGTGTCCTAATTAGATGCCCCTTTTTCATTTTTTCTTTTAATCACTCAATCTCAGCAAGTGTTAACTCTCAAAGTCCCAAAATAATAGATAAAGATTGAAATTTTAAATATGATTTCATTAATAGAATCAGCATGGCAGGTAGGACATCTGATTTTTCCTTCTCTGTATTTTTTTGGTCCATCTGGATCCAAAATGCTCCTCATATGAGGTATACTGCAACCAACATTCCATCCAGCCTCTCCTCATGGTTTGGATTATGTCTCTCTGGAAGGGTATGTCTGTTGAAATCCCTTGTGCCATCTGAACAAATGGCTGTTAGTAATCCCTTTACTCAAAATTCCAGAGATGGGCCAGGAGTGGTGGTGCATGCCTGTAATCCCAGTACTTGGGAGGCTGAGACAGGAGGACTGCAGGTGCAAGACTAGCCTCAGCAACTTAACAAAGTCCTCAACAACTTAGTGAGACCCTGTTTCAAAATAAAAATAAATAAAAAGGGCTGGGGGGTATAGCTTAGAGGTAGAATGCCCCTGGGTTCAATCCTCAGTACCAAAAAATAAAAATCCAGAGAGGGCTTATGAGGGTGAGTTCCGAGTTCATTTTGGCTGACCCCAAATAACTTTTTTGGTGAGTTTGGACATGTGCAAACACCCAGAGTACCATACCACAACCAAGGTAATAAGGCATGTCCAACACCTCCAAAGTTTTCTTGTGTCTCTTCCCCCCACCCTGTAGTAGGAATACTTAACATGAGATCTACCTCTTTAACAAAATTTTAAGTATATAATACCATATCTTCACTATCATTGTCATCATTAATTTTTGTAGTGCTGGAGATTGAACCCAGGGCTTCCTGCATGCTAAGCAAGTGCTCTGCCACTGAACTACATCCCGGCCCACAACACCATGTTGTCAACTCCAGGAGCTGTACTGTCCAGCAGATGTCCAGAATTGGTTCATCTACCATAATTGAAGGCATATGCCTATTGAATAATATCTCCTCATTTCTCCAACTCTAGAACCACTGATTAAATACTTTAAAAATACTTTTCCAGGTGTGGTGCACACCTGTAATTCCAGCACTTGGGAGGCTGAGAACAGAGGATCACAGGTTCAAGACTGGTGCACAGTAACTTAGTGAAACCCTGTTTCAAAATGAAAAATAATATGGGGCTGTGGGTGTAGATCAGAGGTAGAATGCCCCTGGGTTCAATTCCCAGTACCAAAAAAAAATCTTTGATTTTTTTAAAACAAGATGACTAATTAGATTGGCAACAATACTACCAATAGATAGATATCAATATGTGATATTATGCTTCCTGACTTTAAGGAAACTTCCTGCATATATACAGCGTGAACATGAGGAAATTGCCTTTTTCGCATTACTCTTACCACCCAACCGACACAACATAATATTGCCTTGACTGCAGATCATTGAGCAATTGAGAGCAAAACACCGATAAAGATAAAAATTATTAGGTGACCCATAAACCAATATTAAAATAAATAAGAACTGAAATAACCAATAATTCTGTTTCTACAGCAAGACCATTTTTGTGTTTTATCTCCCTTTTAAGAAGCTATTTCTCATTCATAGCACTGTTGTAAATTATGCATAGCAGACTTCTTCCTTTAATAGGTTCAGGTCAGAGAGTGATTGTATTTCAGCAGTTGGTATTCAGGAATTTTGTAATTTATGAGGTTTATTAATTTAGCAGATTATTTGCTTAAGATGCCACTATCTCTTCAGCCATTCACTGGGAGAATTTCTGGTCAGCGTTGCAGTTTTTGAGAGAAGCTTCAGTATTTAGAATATTCTCATATTCCTCAAAATTATATATTTCATAAAAATTAGCCCATAGGAAATGAGTGGAAGGAACATAAAAGAACTGTTTGTTCTTTTTGTGAATGTGAAAGAGGGTAGATGGGAAAGTTAAGGACTGAGGGACACATCTTATTGTTTCCATGGAACATTCAATAGGGAATGAAATTGTTGGGGATGGGGGGGCAACAGGAGAATACTCTTATAGGAAGTCCTTACAGAATTAGGCTTACTAAAGTGGGCAGTCCCTAGCATTTCTGAGAGGAGTTTGAACTGGTCTACTTCTTTCTTTAATCACATCTTAAAAACAGGCAAGAACAGAAAGATTAGATCCTCCTGCTGATGCAAAATGGGAGGTAAAGTACCCAGTGCTGGGTGACTAAGAGAGCCTTAGGTAACGTATTTCTTTGTATTAAAAAAAAGAAATAGGAACTGTTAGCCGGGCATGGTGGCATATGCATGTAATCCCACCTAGTACTTGAGAGGCTGAGACAGGAGGATGGCAGGTTCAAGACCAGCCTCAGCAATTCAGTGAGACTCTCAGCAACCTAGTGAGACCCTGTTTCAAAACAAACTAACAAAAAATAAAAAGGAGGGTCTGGGGGTATAGCTTGGAGGTAAAATGCCTCTGGGCTCAATTCCCAGTTAGGAGAAAGTAAATGAAATGGCATTGTCTGCAGGGAACTATGTGCCCTCCAAACTCCACATCTACCCTGGGGTCCTCTCTGTGTGAACTATCTGGTCAGTGGTTTTCCAAATGCAACCATGTACTGGAGGACTTATAGACATGTTGCAGAATATCCTTCTGTAGAGGAAGGGCTTGCTATAGTCACTGGAAGCCAGTCACTCTCACTAAGATGAACCAGATGTTTTTCCTTTAAAAAGGAAAGGTTCCACAGAGACAACAGCCTATCATGCCCTCCCCTTTCTCTCATGGAACTTTTCAAGAATCTTTTCTCTGGTGTCAGCGGGGGTCTCTTCTCTGCCTTTGCACATGCTTCCAGAGCTTCCTCATCTTCACTCTTTGCTCATCTCTTTCCCCTCACTTTGAATGTCTTCCCACATCTTTCTTCCTGCATCCTATCGTCCTTGAAGCTTTGGTTCAAAACTCATCTCTAACCAAATTTATGTTTGAGATCTACTCTCCACACCCACCTTGAAATCAAATCATTAATCTCCAACCACATATGGCCCTGGAAGCCAGGGCCAGTCATTTGTCTTTGCCCTTCTTTGTGTATTTTAATGTTTTACATGAGCATGTTTTTTTTTCAGTACCAGGATTGAACCCAAGGGCATTCTACCTCTGTGTTATGCCCCCAGCCCTATTTTTTATTCTTTATTTTGAAACAGGGTCTCACTAAGTTGAGAGGGCCTCACTAAGTAGCTGAGGCTGGCCGCGAACCCAGATCCTCCAGTTTCAGCCTCCCAAGTACTGGGATTACAAGCGTGTGCCACTACGCCCGGCTCAATGTGCTTGTTTTATATTCTCAAAAATAGAACAAATTGAGTGGTGACCATAAATATAGAGAAGACTAATACTTCAGCATCTCCTTTACACATACTTGGTATTTTAGAAATATTTAATGAAATTAATTGGGAAGAAGGCGGTTCCTCTTTGTTACTTATATAGACTAATGTTCAGGCATTCCTCCTCTTTCTTTGTGGACCCCCCTTTCAATTCCAAACATCTTGCTACCTGTACGATGATCCTAACTAACTCTGTTTCCATTTTCTCCCACAGCTTCTAAAATTGCACTGCTCCCTATAGGCAACAATTATGAGTTAATCAGACAGATTAATACCTGCCCATGAGAGTCAGGTTATTAAAGACAAGTTAATACAGGGTTTTTGCACTTATTATGTGCATATGTGTGTGTGTTTGTGTGTATGTGTTTGGGGAAGGGACAAAGAGGATTTTTTCAATACCATGCTCCTGGCTGCTATCCATTTTTAGTGGATGAACTGCTTGCAGCTACAAGTAAATGAGGAGATAAGATGCTAAGAGCTAATAATACGATGGAAGTGATTTTAATAAACATTTATTGAATATCTAGAAGACTATATAATAAGTGATTATTCTAGAGTTCCTAAAAATTCAGTTTTAAAGAAATTCATTTTGTTATCTGAGCTCTCTTGTGCCAATGCGATATTTCTCTTCTATGTGCATTGAACTGTGGTTATAATCCCTTGCAGGTGAGGCCTGAAAATCTAAAAGGAGATCCTTCGTTCTTATATAATTAACCTAAATTCACTACTTCAATGTAAAATAATTAAAATGTAATATTAATTCTATACCATTATGGCTTTAGTTTCCAATCTTACACAACAGAGAATGATTGCACTTTCCTCTGTCTCCTTTTTCTCTTCCTGTATAGCTATTTTAAATGTTCACTGGTTTTCTTGAAACTTAGCAATCAGATAAAACTGTCTTGATTGATGTTACAGAATCATGGATTTCCCCACCAAACCAAAGGAAGCCTTCCTCATTATCTCTGGTCTCTTCAGCTAGGCCACGCTCATCTTCAGGTAAATGTACTTATTCCCTATCTTCTCAAATCAGCTATCCACTTTTCTCCAGCCAGGCTTGGCTGTAAATTGACAAGATCTCCAGTTGTCTTTGTGATTTCCCTACAGAGTGCAGCTGGGTCCCTTTCAGTTTAAAAGAAACAGGTGTGGGGCTAACTCTGCTCAACCTTTAAAAAATTGCTGTCATAAAAGGCAGAGATGAAGTGGTGACTTAAATCTGTTTTTTTTTTTTTTGAATAGTAGAGATGTCCTACTCTTCTGGAATAAAAAACTTACAAAACATAAAATAGGCTAATCACTGAGCATCAAGCTTACTGACTGCTTCCATTTGTGCTTCAGTTTTTGGATAAGAAGAAACTTTGATACTCAAGCTTACTGCTTTCAAAAGCTCTGAATAAGCAGAAAAAATTAGAAATAGTAAGGTCAGGAAGTATTGGCTTTGAATCCTTACAAATTTGGTAAACTCCAGAAGAGATTTATTGTAATAGAGGAAGTAGGAATTAAAAAGCTTGGAGGTTTGTCCAGTCTGACATTAACCAGCTGAGAGATCTTCAATAGGTCAGGAAAGCTCTTTGGACCTTTGGATTCTCATCTATAAAAGGGGGAATTGAACTCTATAATTTCTTTTTCTTTTTCATTTTTTTTCTTTTTGTAGTACTGGGGATTGAACCCAGGGGCATTCTACCTCCGAGCTACACCCCCAGCCCTATTTTTTATTCTTTATTTTGAAACAGGATCTCACTAAGCGGCTGAGGCTGGCCATGAACCTGCGTACACCTATCTCAAGTACTGGGATTACAAGCGTGTGCCACCATGCCTGGCTGAACTCAATAATTTCTAAGTTAATATTCTAGCTCTAGAATTCAAGGCTCAGACTGATATTTTGACCTACTTAATTTCCATTAGTGCATAGTAAATGCAGACTTTTTTTGTCTTTTTCTAGAGAGAATGACAGAAATTTAGGAATACAATAGGCACAGCCTTAGGCTTAGGACCAGAGATGCTGACAAGAAAGTTGAGTTTGTATAGCTAAGGATGGAAAAGCATCCATCTATTAGTGTTCCATTCTTAGACATAAACATATGTAAAGTGAACTATGTCTTAAACATCTTCCAGTCACCTTAATTTATGATCATTACTGCCCATGTGTTGGCAGGATGGCTGGAATTGGTTGAGCTAGGCTGAGCTCTGCTGATAACTCTTCATTAGGTCACTGGCCTGTGGGTTCCAGTGACTCCCTTATATGTCTCTTGTCTTTTACATGCCAGAGATTTTCTTCTTCTCTTAATGATGGAAAGAGTTCAGGGATAATCCCCATAATTTATAGATTAGAAAACTGAAAGCCAGCAAGGTTAAGTAATAATAAAACTCATCCCAAACCATATGAAGGAATTAAAAGGGGGAGGAGGAGGAATCTCCAGTGTCCATAATTAGAAAATCCAAGTAGATGGTATGACTTCAGGGTACAGCTAAATTTATCCATCCAAGTAATGCTCTGTGTCTCCACCTCCCTCCATCATTTGGCCTTGCTCTCCCCTGCATTGGTGTCATCGTCAAGCCGACTCGCTCCATGTGGCAACAAGCCAGCTGCCTGAAGCATTAGCCTGTAGTGCTCATAACAATGAAGACGAACACCCTACCGTGTTGTCCATATAACATCTGCAACACCATTTAGATAGGCTGAATTAGAGACAAGAACTTGCAAGAGCTGCCTGCTTAGACCCAAGATGAGAGAAGTAAGGCCAGTTAGTGTCAGGATGGAAGAGGGGAGGTGAACCCTGCAAGGAAAAGATGCTCAGCTGACAAAAACTATCAGATATCCATTCAAGTGTTTACTTAAAAGCCACAAGAGTAGCAGATCTAGGACAGAAACATATATCTTAAGTCCTCTACAGTACTCTTTTATGAATTAGCAGTATTCTCTGCCTTGTTCCAAATTGGGGGGGGGGGCTGCCTAATGATGAATGCCAATTTCCAGACTGTGGAGGCAGAAACGATGCCCAGGACAGTCATCTCACATCTCTACATCTCGAAACATACTTGAGCCATTCATTTACTCTCTGGTGATTCAACAGATTGAAGCTGATCTGATTGCTTAGCAGCTGGCTCTGTGTTTTAATGCCTGAAATAAATGGTTCCTTATGCTGGTAAGAGTGACCTTACTTACATATGCTATCCCTTTATGCAATTATATTAAAAACAGCAGGGGAGACACCCTCTGCTTCTTTGTGGCTCCAGTGCTTTCCAGGAGTATTTGGCGTTGCTTGACTTGCAGGGGCACACCTCCAGCCTCTGCTTCCACCTTCACAGGCCTTTTCCCCATGCCTTCACATGCTCATCTTCTTATAAGGGCACCAGTTATGTTGGACTAGCGGCCCATCTCTCTTCCAGTTTGACTTCATCTTTACTAAGTATATCCCCAACAACCCAGTTTCCAAATAAGTTACCTTGTGAGACCCTTGGGGTTATGACTTCACCATATCATTTTGGGGGAGACACAATGTAAACCATAGCAGCCCTTGACAGGACAAAGGGCTGAAACTTGAAGAAGCTGCTGGATGTTTCAGGACTCCAGTCAGCAGGTCCAAGCTTGCCCTGCTCTGCCCTCCCCCAGCTGCTCCTTCTTTCCTCTTCCTTCCTTGTCAGAATTTCCAAAGTACTTGAAAAACCATAGGAGGCAGATAACAAATTTATCTTCTGAGGGCATTTTTCACCCATTATTTAATTCTATTTTAATCTGATCTTTGAGAGAAAGTAGGCAAACGTCATTATCACTTTTCTTTTTATTATTATTATTTTTTTGGTACTGGGGATTGAACCCAGGGACATTCTGCCTCCAAGCTATACCCCCACCTCTATTACAAGGTCTCCCTAAGTTGCTGAGGCTGAGGGGTGGAGAGAGGGAGAGAGAGAAAGAGAGAGAGAGAGAGAATGAATGAATGAATGATTATGAATATGACTTGCATAAGGCCATTTAATTGGATGATAAAGCTTGGATTAAAATGAGCAATCCAGTTCTAACACCTAAGATTCTTTCACTCCTCTACTGCATCCCAATACCAGCAAGATTCAAGGATTTGGTGGCTTTTAAACTGGTCTTTTCTTTCCACAAGTGCCACAATTTCCTTGGCCTGTCCTACATCCAGCCCTGGCTCTGCTTTTCACTGTACGTTGATTATCATACAGCTTTAAACTAACCCTGAAAGTTTTCCTAAGCTATCTGCCCCTATTTCAACTGCAAAGTAGACATCTTCACTTGGAGGTCCCTTAAGTATGGCAAGTCAATATTTCCTATCTCCCCAAATCTATTCTTTTTGATTTTCCTCGTCTCTGTTAATGGCCACACCAGTAACCCAAGCCAGAAACCTGGGACTACTTTCCTCTCCTGTATCCACACAGACATCTAACTCATGCTGCATTTACCCCCCAAACTCCCTCAAATCTCTCTCAGTTCCAGTTATTACTACTTTAGCTCAGTCCTTCATCAGTTTGCCCGGACTGTTGGCTTTCCTTCCTCTGTAATCCACCCTCCTCATTGTTGCTCAGGTTACTATCAAAGTGGCCAGTCTAAAGTTCTTCAGAGGCTGTGAGAGATGATCTACATAAGAAATGTTAAGTGGACAGCTGGGCATGCCTGTAATTCTAGGACCTGGAAAGGCTGACATAGGAGGATCTCAGGTTTGAGGACAGGTTCAGCAACATAGGAAGAATCTCAGCAACCTAGCAAGACCGTGTTTCAAAAACAAACAAAAAAATTTAACAAAAGGCTGGGAGTGCATCTCAGAGGTGGAATGGCCCTGGGTTCAATCCCTATTACCACAAAAAAAGTTAAAAAAATAAATATAAGTGGACAAGATACTAGAAACATCACAGAAGATCATGGAGGGAAATATGATAGAAGGGCATTGGCCTTATTAAAAAGATACAAAAATGGTCTCAGATTTCTCAGTTGCCCAAGAATATTAAACACTCAAAGAAGAGTTTAAATAAATAAAAATGGTTGGTGAGTAGGAGTAAATGTATATGGGAACTTTGAACTATTTGCTCAGTTTTTCTGACAACATAAAACTGCTCTAAAAAATAAAATCTATTGATTAAAAAAGAAAGAGAAAATAAAAAGGATTAGACTGGGCAATCATATTACAGACTGGTATAAAATAATATCAATAAAATTAATCATAATTACTTAGATATTTCAGCAGGTCTGGATCCATGTTTAGGGTTAAGCAGACTGAAAGGAAGCCTTGTTACTCAATCATATTAAAATCTAACTTGCTGATATGCTGCCTTGCTCTAAATTGCAAGTTTCATAAGCACTAAAAATTGGCTGACCTACTTCACCACAGTAATTGAAAGGGATTATTACTGACAATTAGCAAGCAAGCAATAGTAATAGATAATTTACTTTCCAAATATTTTGCAAGCAAGCTCTTTTTTTTTTAAAAAAAGGAGCACATTAGACAGTTGTTTGTTGGCAAATTACAATGCATCTTTTATTTCTTGACAAATAATTCATACTGCAATATTTTTTTTTACAGCCTGTAATTCTAACATGGCTGTTATACCCATTATGTCTGCAGACACTTTGTTGGGATAAGTATTCAGTACAATGCATGGGGACCTAGTCACACAGCCCTCATTATAGCTGGTAGTCAGTCCCATGATCGTGGCCCGGGTAAAGCTCAGGGAAGAGGCTCTTATAGCCAGATTCTGTCCTTGGAGGAAAAACAAGGTCATTTTCAATGTAAATGTTTAAACTCTTCCAGCCTCAGATATTCTATTATAGCCTTTCAAAGATGTAAGTTTTTTTCTGACCTTAGGGAAAAATATCGTAAAGTTATGGCATATCTGCTGCATCTCTTTCTCTTCCCACACAATAGAGCAGAAATCACTATATCTTTAGCATCTGCTAAAGGTGAGGAATGGAAGTCTCTAGTGACTTAGGATGTATTATTGGACAATATCTTGATTTATTTTCAAGGAAACTATGCTTTGAGTTTAAGTTAATCCACTCTCATAACATCGTATTTCTGATCAATATGCCATTGACAGAATTCAATTATTCTCTAATTATAAGCTTGTCATAACGGTTTCCATGGTTTCTTTTATTTGACTATAAGGTTAAGTTTAAAACAAAATACATGTTAGGTATCCCAAAAATACTTGTATGAATTTAGTGTTTTGGGGTTTTCCTCCAAAGATTCTGTACTAATGGGTCCCTCAATGTCAATGAGTTATTTTCTTTTCTTACCCTTAGGTAAGCAAGACAGGATATAGGTAATTGCAACACAACTGGCCATCTGTATCCATAGGTTGCACATCTGTGATTCAACCATGTAGTTAGCCTATGATAGTTGCATCCATACTGAATATGTATAGACTTTTTTCTCATTATTCCATAAACTGTATAGTCTAACAACTATTTATGTAGCATTTACATTGTACTGGGCATTATAAGTAAACTAGAGATGATTTCAAGTATATGGGAGGATGTGAGTAGGTTATATCCAAATACTATGCCATTTTATATAAAGGACTTGAGCATTTGCATAGCTTGGCATCTACAGGAAGGTCCTAGAACCAATCCTTCTGTGGATACCAAGGAATAACTACATCTTCAAATAAAAAATTCTGGAAGCAATTTTCTATCCTTCATTCTAATAACAAAAGCCAGGACCATTCTAAGGTTATTAACCCATATTGACATGGTTCTCTTGTCTTGGAATAGTGCTAAAAAACTCTTGCCTGAATACATGAATGAGGGAATGAGGGAATGAATAAATGAATATCCTTTCAACTTTATCCACTCAAGATCCAAGGTATTCTTTAGAATCCACCCTTACTGCTGTGACTTAGGTTGCAAACCACCACATCCTACAGTTATATTTTGTGCATCTTCCCACCCAGCAGGAATCAGCTTTGTTTAGTAAGCACTCAGTAAATATTTAAGCATTAATAACCCAACTACAGTTAATTTACTTGCCTTCTTGATAGTAATTTACTCTGTCCTTAAAACAACTGTAGTCTAGGCTAATTTTTCTCTTATCCTCTAGCTATTCCTTCTGAGATTCTTTCAGAAATTTATCATGGGGCATTTTCTTTATGTCCTTAGTTCATATCATCCATCATTCTAACTTGAAATACTATCTATATGTGGAAAATCTCCCAATTATTTTTCTCATTTCCTTCCTTCCTTCCTTCCTTCTTTCCTTCCTTCCTTCCTTCTTTTTTCTTTCTTTTTTTTTTTTTTTTTGGTAGTGGGGATTGAACCCAGGAGCATTCTACCTATGATCTATACCTTCAGTCCTTTCAGTCCTTTTTTATTTTGAAACAATGTCTCCCTAAGTTTCTGAGACTGGACTCAATCCTGCAATCCTCCTGTCTAAGCCTCCCAAGTACTGGGATTATAGGCGTATGCCACCATGCCTGGATTTTTTTCCCCATAACTTTTAACCTTCTAAGCTCCCTGGACTTCTTTCATTCATTGTAAAGTACACACACATACACACACACACACACACACACTATATATATATATATATATATATATATATATATATTATAATATTATATATAATATATAATATATATTATATTATATATTATATATAATATATAATATAATTAATAATTATAAATATTAATAATAATTAATAATTATATATAATATATAATATAATATATATATTATAACATATGTATATAATCTTCTCCATTGCAGGTATCATAAAAAAATGCCCTAGGCTATGTGGCTTAAACAACAGAAATCTGTTTCTCACAGTTGTGGAGGCTGGGAAGCCCAAGATTAAGGTGCATTTGGTTCCTCAGTGAAGGCTCTCTTCCTGGCTTGTAGATGGCTGGTCTTCTAAGTGTGTCTTCATATAGTGGATAGAGAGGGAGAAACAGAGGAAGTGAGCTCCCTCATGTCTTTTCTTATAAAGGTGTTAATTATATCATGAGGTCCCCACCATCATAACCTCATATAAACCTAATCACCTCCCCAAAGCCCCATCTGAAAATGATAGCACGCTAAGGGGTTAGGGATAGGGCTTTAATATTTGAATTTGTGTAAGGGGTGAGGGCACAACTTGGTCTACAGCAAGAGCTCCATGGATACATCCTTGAATAAGACTGATAAAATATCCATTTTTATGCTGCTGACATTCTAGCTGAGGAAGGTAAAGAGTAAACTAGAAAACAAAAATTATTTTATTTGAGATAGTGATAAATGCTATGAGGAAAACAAGCTTGGTAATATGATAGATGAGGCCAACAGTTTGAAGGATACGAGAAGCAGGACTCAGTGATAGTCTTTTAAGGAGGTGAACACCTGAGCTCTAGGTCTGAATAATGAGTGGAATAAGCTAAAGTACAGGGCAACAGTATTCTAGGTACAACCCTGAGATTGGTTACTTTAAAAAGCAGAAATCCTTTTATAACCAAAGCTATAATTGGTATCTGTAGTTGGTTACCTCAAAGACATTTCATAATTATAAGCTTAAAAGTTCTAGATCAATCTTTGGAAATGTGCCTCTTTCCTGATCTTCCCTACTCAATAAATGGTTCTACCATGTACCTACTTGATTAAGTAAAATATCTAGAAGTTATTTCTTACCCCCCTTCTCTCATCTCCCACATGCAGTCTTGCTACAAGACATATTTCCAAAAAACGTATGTCTACTTTTTTTTTTTTTTTGTGGTACCGGAGATTGAACGCAGGGGCGTTCTACCTCCGCGCTACACCCCGGCCCTATTTTTATACTTTGAAACCAGGTCTCACGAAGTTGCGGAGGGCCTCACTAGGTAGAGAGAGAGAGAGAGAGAGAGAGAGAGGAGAGAGGAGAGAGAGAGAGATAGAGCGCGCGCACGCGCGCATGCGCGCTGAGGTTGGCCGCGAACCCGGATCCTCTGGTCTCTGCCTCCACCACGCCCGGCTTGTACTGGGATTACAAGCGTGGGCCACCACGCCTGGCGTATGTCTACTTTTTACACCCTAAAGCATCAGTACAAGTCACCATGATTTCTCCACAGAAACTGTTTCAATCGCCTACTAATCATTCTCATTGCTTCTGATCTTGGCCTCTTTCAAGTCATGCCACACGATCATTTGATCATTTTAAAATATAAACTGTTGGGTGATGCTACAGTTAATAAAACAGAAACGTACTGGCATGAGGCTAGAGGTATAGATAAGTGGATTAGATACATGGATAGAATTAGAATTTAGAGTTCATAAACACCAAAATTTATGTTCAAGTGATGTTTGACAACATTTCCAAAAGAAATGAAACATTTCTTCCCAGCAAGGCACAGTAGTGCATGGTTCTAATTCTAGCGACACTGGAGGCTGAAGCAGGAGGATCACAAGTTCTATGTCAGCCTGGAAAACTTAGAGTGACCCTGTTTTAAAATAAAAAGTAAAAAGAGGTAAGAGAATTGCTCAGTGGTGCAGCACCCCTGGTTCAATCCCCAGTACTTAAAAAAAAAACGATTTTTTTAAATAAATGATGCTGAGATGAGTGAATATCCATATGCAAAAATGAAAATAAAAAAAATTAGACCAATTCCCAACACCATACACAAAAATTAACTCAAAATTGATTTTTACCTAAATGTAAGAACTTAAACTATAAAACTCAAAAGAAAACATAGGAATAAATCTCAATGACATTGGGTTAGGCAATAGTTTCTAAGATATAACAACAACAACAAAACACAAATAACAAAAGAATAAATAGAAAAATTGGACTACATCAAAATTAAAAGCCTTTGTACTGCAAATAATGCCAAAGACAACCCTCAGAATGGTAGCAAATATTTGCAAAACATGTATATCTAGAATATTACATTGTAAAGACCTCTTACAATGCAATTAGAAAAAGTAATCAGATTAAAAAGTGGGCAAACGATTTGAACTGACCTTTCTCCAAAGATGTACAAAGGGATGAGAAGCACATGAAAAGATACCAACATTCTTAATTATTACAAAATGCAAATCAAGACCACAGAAAGACACTACTTCATACCCACTAGGATAGCTATAATAAAATAGAACGTAAGTATTGGCAAAGATATGGAGAAATTGGAACCCTCATGTATGAATCGTCAGGATATAAAACTATGCAGCCACTGTGGAAAACAGTTTGTTGGATGCCTAAAATGTTAGAGATACCATATGACCCAGAAATTTTACTCTTAGGTATGTGTTTAATAGAAATAAAAACATATATCTACATAAGAACTTGTACTTGAAAACTCATGGTAGTATTATTTATTCAGAATAGTTGAAAAGTGAACACAACTCCAAAGTCTACTAACTGATAATTGGGTAAATAAAATATGGTAAATCCGTCTAATGGATTAATATTTAACAATAAAAAGAACTAAAGTACTGACACTTGCCACAGCATGGATAAGCCTTGAAAACATTATGCTTAATATAACAAGACAGTCACAAAAGACCACATATTGTGTGATTCTATTTATATGAAATGTCTAGAATAGGCAAATTTATAGACAGGAAGTAGGCTAGTGGTTGCCTAGAGATTTAGATAGAAGTGGGGAGGGAAATTGTCAGGGACTGCTAATGATTATAAGGATTTTTGGGAGGGAGACAAAAATATTCTGAAATTAGATAATCGTGATGATTGTAAAACTGTGAGAATGCACCAAAAACATTAAATTGTATACTTTACAGGATAAATAATAGCCTTTGTCAATATCTCAATAAAGTCACTAAAAATTATTGGGTGCTACATATATTATTTAACTTGTAGGTTACATATTTGAGTTCATTTGTCAAAATTTTATAGTTGAGACTTGTGCATTTCAGAATATATAAATTTTGCCTTAAAATAGATATAAAATAATAATCAAGTGAGGGTAAGGAAGGAGTATAGGTAAAACAGAAATAGCAGTATGTTATTAATTGTTAAAGGTGTTTACTAGATGAATAATGTTTTATTATATTCTGTTTACTTTATATGTTTAAAATTTTTCATCATATAAAATCTAAAAGATATGCTTATACTTTTAAATGTTAAAAGTATAGTGAAGAAGTATGAACTTCAAGTGATAAAATATGAATGTAGCTACTGGCATTTAAAATCTCTCAGTGGCCAGGTGTGGTGGCTCATGCCTATAATCTCAGTACTTGGGAAGCTAAGACAGGAGGATTGCAGGTTTGAGGCTAGCCTCAGCAACTTAAGGAGACCCTCAGCAACTTAGCGAGACCCTGTTTCAAAAATACATAAAATAGGCCTGGGGGCGTAGCACAGAGGTAGAATGCCCCTGGGTTTAATTCCCAGTGCCAAAAATAAATTTAAAAAATAAATAAAATCAGTCAGTAAAATGGCAAGAAAATAAGTAATGATCCTTGCTTTATTTTTTGATTGCCAAGAGTAAAATTGAGAACAATGTTAGGAAAAAATGGAGCAAAATGCCAAAAGTTTGCTAATTTAAAAACTAGCATATATATTTAAAATATGATTAAGAGGAAGAGAACAAGATGGCGTCAGAGTAAGGACACCTAGAGGAGCCTATCTCTAAATTGTCTCGGGTGCTCCGAACTGAACAGCCGTACACATCCCACACGACTTTCGTGGGAGATAGGAACTAAAGACAGTAACATTTAAGAATACATAGAAGCCCACTGATTAACACCCAGGCTGAAAAAAGGTAAAACAAGGGGCAGCCAACCAGAGATGGGAGAACAATAACCCCGTCCCGGACCGGGTCGCCGGACCAGCAGGAACCTTCAGAAGATGCAAAAAATCTTATAACCAGCAACCTGAGGCCTTCCTCACAGACATCGGGAACATCAACCACAAATTCCCACAGCCCCAGGACAACAAGACGGAGAAGGACGACTACATCCACTTCCATCGCAACCCACTGGTCCTCCACACACTCAGAAAGAGGTGAGTGCTGCAGCCTCACAGGGTAACTGAAAAGAGCCCGCCCCCGAAAAAAGAGAGGGTGAGGACACAAGCAGTCTGTGGCTGTAGCCACACACGAAAATCTGAGGAATAGAACACGTCTGAAAGTTGCAGACCAACACAGCCTTCTCTGGGGAGCACGGTGTCCTCACCTGTGTCTAGAACAGCTGCGGGAAGCTGAAAATGCCAGCTTTCCCCGCCTGCACCCAGACAGCCCCGGAGGGACTCGCCCTAAAGGGGAGGAGAGTCCCGGCGTTACTGGCCTGCACCCAGGCAGAGGGAAAGAGGGACGCAGACGGTAGAGAGCTGCGGTCTCCCCCCCAGGGCAGCCGCAGAGTGTCTTCGCCTAAACAGACAGAACCTGAGGGACGGAGGGCACTAGCATTCCCCGATTGCGCTCAGGCCAGCCCAAGGGGCACGGCTTAAACAGGCAGAACGTGAGAAGCAGAGTAGAGGGCACCAGCATTCCCCGCCTGTGCCCAGGGGGAAAGAAAAGAGGGTCGTGGGCAGCTTTCCCCCACTTGTGCCTAGGCCAGACAGAAGAGTGTCTCTGCCTAAACAGACAGAACCAGAGGGATGTGGGAAGCGGAGGGCACCAGCGTTCCCTGCCTGCACTCAGGCCAGCCCAAGAGGGGCAGGGCTTAAACAGGCAGAACCAGAGGGATGCACGGGAAGCAGAGGACACCAGCGTTCCCCGCCTGCGCCTAGGCGGAGAGAAAAGAGGGTCATGCGGGCAGCAGAGTGAGCTTCCTCGCCTGCACCCAGGCCAGCCCGAGAAGGTCCCTGCCTAAACAGGCAGAGTGACAGAGGGACACGAAAGCGGAGAGTGCTGGTCTTACACGCCTGCACCCAGGCCAGCCTGAGAGGGACTCAGCCTAAACAGGCAGAGTGGCAGAGGGACACTAGAAGCAGAGGACACTGGCATTCCCTGCCTGAGCTCAGGCCAGCCTGAGAGAGTCTCAGCCTAAACAGGCAGCGAGCGCCCGCGTCACCTGCCTGCAACCAGGAGAGAGAAAGAGGAGAGCAGAGAGTGCTGGCCTTCCCTCACCTGCGCCCAGGCCAGCCTGAGAGGGACTCGGCCTAAAGGGCGGAGAGTGCCGGTGTCCCCCCCCACCCCGGTGCCCAGGCAGAGAAGAGGGTCTCTGCCTAACAGGCAGAGACAGAGGAACTCAGGAAGCAGAGAGTGCCAGTGTTCACCACCTGTGCTCAGGCCAAATAGGTAAACCACCAGAAAAGACTGTCAGACACCAAAGACAAACTAACTACCACTGACAAACGGAACCAATCAGCAGCCCACACATTGAAGTTTAAAACCGCACAGGGTACAAACTGACCTACTCACATCTCTGAGTCTACCCCCTATTACAAAGGTGACAGGCAGGTCCATGGACCTCAACTGGAACTCATCAACAACACCATTGCACTGGACAGAAGGGACCCTAGAGTAACTGCAACCCAGTACCAACAATCTACTGGCAGAACAACAGTGGGGTGATATGGGACACAGATTTTGAAGAACGTATTAAAGGGTGATAAACACACAACAGAGAGCTAAGAATAACCATATAGTAGAGGCTAGTCATCTTAAGGCACAACTAGTAATAAATATCTACCACCAGAACAGGTTACTATATAGGGAGAGTGAATAGACATAGGAAACCTACAGAGTGAGACAGAGAAATACCAAAAGCAACAAAGTTATAAACTTAAGAAACCTGAAATCATGGGAAGGAGGAACAACAAAGAAACAATGAACCCCCACAACTCCACAATAATAGAACCCATCACCACAGAAATGCAGGGATTGCCAGAAGGACAATTCAGAACTTTAGTAGTAGAAATGATACAGATTTCCGAAAAGAATTCAGAGAGAGCCTGAATGTAATGAAGGATCAAATAAGCAAAGAATGTGACACCCAAAATAGGAATCAAATAGAGGCCCACAGCAAACATCATACTGAATGGGGGAAAAACTTCAAGAGTTCCCCTTAAAAACAGGAACAAGACAATGGGGTCTATTGTCACCACTCCTTTTCAATATAGTACTTGAGACTCCAGCCAGAGCAATAAGGCAAGAGAAGGAAATAAAAGGAGTATAAATAGAAAAATAGGAACTGAAACTATCTCTATTTGCAGATCACATGATATTATACTTAGAAGATCCAGCAAACTCAACCAAAAGGCTCATAGAATTAATCAATAAATTCAGCAAAGTGTCTGGATACAAAATCAATCTTAAAAATCAGAAGCTTTTCTGTATGCCAACCATAAATCCACTGAAAAAGAAATCCAGAAGACATTTCCACTCACGATATCCCCCAAAACAATAAAATACTTGGGAATAAACCTAACCAAGGAGGTAAAAGACCTCTACAAGGAAAACTATAAAACATTGAAAAAAGGAATTGAAGAAGATCTTAGAAGATGGAAAGATCTCTTGGGTAGGCAGAATAAATATCATCAAAATGTCCATTCTTCCAAAAGTGCTCTACAGATTCAATGCAATACCCATTAAATTACCAAAGTCATTCTTCACTGACATAGAAAAATCTGTCCTTAAATTCATTTGGAACAACAAAACCCCAGAATAGCCAAATTAGTTCTCAGCAACAAGAACCATGTAGGAGGCATCACAATACCTGACTTCAAACTATACTACAGAACCATAGTAATAAAAACAGCATGTTACTTGCACAAAAGCAGACACATAGACCAATGGAGCAGAATAGAAGACTCCGAAACAAATCCACATACCTACAGCCAATTGATTTTTGACAAAGGGGCTAAAAACATCCACTGAAAAAAGATAGCCTGACTAACCATATGCAGAAAAATTGAAATAAACCCCACTTTCTCACCTTGTACAAGAGTCAATTCAAGATGGATCAAAGACCTAGAAATCAGACCAGAGACCCTGTGGCTACTCAAAGAGGGCATAGGCCTAACACTTCAACACATAGGCACAGGTAAAGACTTCCTCAACAAGACCCCAAAGGCACAGGAAATTAAAATGAGGATCAGTACGTGGGATTGCATTAAACTGAAGCAAAGGAAACTGAAGCAAATTGTGCAGCAAAGGAAACAAGATCCTCAACAGAGAGCCAACAGAATGGGAGAAGATTTTTGCCAGCTACTCCTCTGATAGAATACTAATATCTAGAATGTACAAAGAACTTAAAAAAATCACCACTAAAAAAAAAAAACAATCAAAAAATGGGCAAGTGAACTAAATAGACACTTGACAGAAGAAGAAATACAAATGGGCAATGAATGTATGAAAAAATGTTCAATATCATTAGCAGTCAGAGAGATGCAAATCAAAACTATCCTGAGATTTCACCTAACCCCAATTATAATGGCAATCATTAAAAACACAAATAACAACAAATGCTGGCAAGGATGTGGAGATGTAGGAACTCTAATACACTGCTGGTGGGATTGCAAATTAGTGCAACCACTTTGGAAAGCAGTGTGGAGGATCCTCAGAAGAATGGGAATGAACCTACCGTATGACCCAGCAATACCACTTCTAGGCATCTACCCAAAAGATCTGAAACCAAACTACCAGACTAATGCATGTGTATCTATGTTTATAGTTGCACAATTCACAATTGCCAAACTTTGGAACCAGCCAAGGTGTCCATCAACAGATGAATGGATCACAAAACTATGGGATATATACACAATGGAATTTTACGCAGCCATAAAGAAGAACAAAATTACATCATTTGCAGGGAAATGGAGGGAACCAGAGAACATTATGCTAAGTGAGATTAGTCAGTCACAAAGAGTGAAAAGTCTGATGTTCTCCCTAATATGTGGAAGCTAGGGAGAATGGGACTTAGAAGGGACTCCAGACAAAGAAGAAGAAAACTTTAGATGAACAAAGAAGGCAACCTAACTGAGGGAGTTGGGAGGGGGGTAGAGGGAAACACACTAAAGCACATGATGTATATACACAAACTTATAAGATTCAGTCACTATGCTGAGCACAAAAAGGAGGGAAGGGGGAAGGAATAGGGTGGGATTTGAGGGAGGGCTAAATGAGCAATGTGTGCATGTATGATTCTGCTACCCTGACACTTATCAAAATTTATAATTACAGTGCACCAATAAATGAATATATAAAAAAATAAATAAAATAAAATCTGATTAAAAGTAAGGAACATGCTAAAATATAGCTGTTAAATACCTATGTGCTACATTTCTCAGCTGCCAGTTAAAATTCTGAACACTTATTTTGGATGCAATCAATGTCTAGGGGAGCAGAAATGAAACAGTTTAAGCGTTAGTAAACTATAATCTTTAATTTTTATAGTGCTCTACCACTGAGCTACATCCCAGCCCTTATTTATGTATTTGTTTGTTTTATTTTGAAAGAGGGTCTCACTAAGTTGTTCAGGGTGGCCTCAAATTTGTGATCCTCCTGTCTTAGCCTCCCCAGTCACTTGGGATCCTCCTGCCTCGGCCTCCCCAGGTGCTGGGATTACAGGCATGCACCACCATGCCCAGTTTATATATATACTTTATAAGAGGTAGCTATGCTATTCTACCTCTCAAACTTTAGTGTACACATGAATCCACAGGAATCTTATAGAATGTATATTCTGAGTCAGTAGATGTTGGATGCAGTCTAAAATTCTGCATTTCTAGCGAGTTCCCAGTTAATGCCCATGCTGTTGATCCAGGGACCACACTTTGGTCAGTAGTGCTCTATACATTGTTGAAGTGTGTTAGCAGATGTAGTTCTTGAAATAAAGATATAAGTAGAAGATATCTTGGTCATTTAGTACAGTCTTGTCTTCAGAAGATGAACATTTATTATCTAAGGCTGTGTAATCCTTGGAGAAAAGGAGCACACTATACACCAAGCCCCTGGCGTGCCCCTCTCCACTCCCAAGAACCTAGCCAAGTTAAGGGAACAATGAGAATGAGTCTGGGCCATAATGTCCAGATGAATATTATCTCAAAGGACACCGACTTTCTCTCTCATATGCTGGGAATCAGGACAAATTAGTGTTATCTGTAGATGTCTGCTGTCTTGCATGCATGGGATACATTGTGCTATTTTTTTGGATGCCTGTCATATTCCAAGACAAAATAACCCAAAATGCTGCTGCTTTTGTAACCTATCTTATACCCCTCCCCCCAGAATAACTGCTACATGAGAGCATTGTGGAGAGAGAAGGACTCAACCAGCCGCCACCACTAAACTAAGTGTCATGGGGCAATGGAGGTGCTTGTTCTGGCAAAATACCAGAGGCAGCATATGAAACAGAGGTGAAGCTATCCAGCCCGTCGCCACTGGACTTTCTGGTGAACCACCTGTCCAGCCCGTCGCCACTGGAACTTATATCTCACATCCCAGCTCTAGGTGTCTGCTTTGGTCTCTCAGAAACCTATCCCACTGCCCTAGCACAACTGGGCCATAAAGAAAAAAGGTCCTATTGTTCTCCTCTTATGGAAGATCTTAGGGATACACCAAACTATTTAATTAGTATCCCATTTTAACTTTTAATCTCTCTGGTCCTTGAGGCTTACATATTCTGGTAAAGATGGCAAATATATGGGCACATGAACCACTTAAAAAAATAGACAATAGATGACTAAAGGCTCTTAGATCTCCAATCAAAGACATTCTATATCCCATTTTTAAACTTGATTTTGTTTTTATTTTAACTACTTTGCTCACATTATTGTATATATAACCATATGCTATCTAAAACAATCATGGAATTATAAAAATGTAAGATAAAGAATGCTACATGAGTGTTTTTACATAGAAAGTCCAATGGAAATTCAGAGACATGGAAGAATCTATAAATCACCAGGCATTGTCCTAGTATACTTCTTTTAGGGTTTGGGTTTTAAGCTGGGTCTGCAGCGGCTAGGAAAAGTAAAGTATAAGAAGGCGGGATAAATAAATTATTTCAGATAAAGAATGAGTGGAACAACTGGCTGTGTTTGTTAAGATATTCCAAAAATTTAAAGAAAAATTTAAAAAGTACAGTTGGAGTTAGAAAGTGGAGAGTAGAGATTTGCCTGCTCTTCCAAAGACTGGGGAGTCACCAAAGGTTTTTTTCCGTTGGTGAATAACGAGAAAGAAGAAAGCACAGTGGGGCAGGCTAGCGGAAGCAGGAAGGAGCTGGAGAAAGAAGGGAGAAGTCAGCCTCACCCTCCAAGGCAACAGGGCTCTGGCATAGACATGGAAAGTCAGGGAGAAGTAGATTTGGAAAATCTGGATTTGGTTTAATATATGTTTTCATCTTTAATTTGAATCAATTACTCTGATTTTTGTCAACATAGGAGAAAATGACTAGGCTATTAGGATAAAACAAAAACTCAAAATCTTTATATGCTAGAAAGCAATGTTTTTTTAAACTCTTTCCTAATTTTTTTTTAAATCTGTTGAGATGTTTAATGCTTAGTTCTTTGTTAGCCTAAAGTGCACAAACATATACATACAGATACATACACAAATGCACACACTATCTTCTCTCAACCTTGCTGTTCATTTCTTCTGCCATTCTACTCCTTCTCTAATAGCTCTGTGTATTGGAGAATCTCGACTCATGGCCTAAGCTTTTGAATTGACAGTTGGCTCCTTAAAGATACCGCAGCCTGGCTTCTGTCCCACAACTCAATTGGGATTCGCAGATCACCTCCTACTTTCCAAATGCAATAGCCTAAAATTTTTTATTGGGAAAAATTTCAAACATATAAGCAAATAACAATATAGTCATCTCTGTATTTCCATCATACTCAATAATTACCAAGATTTTGCTGCATTTGCTTCACTTATCCTTTTTTCTATTTTTCTTTGCTGAATTATTTGAAAATAAATCCCAAATATCACATCGTTTCACTGCTACACATTTCAGTTCAAAAATAAATATGGACATTTTCTTCTATAATTATAATGTCATTATCACACCTAACAAAATTAACAATTACTACTTAATATAATCAAATACTCAGTAGTATAATCAAATTTCCATCCAAATTATCTCAAAAATGTCTTTTTATAATTGTTTTGTTTGAATCAGGATCCAAACAAGCTCTACCCATGACATTTTTCTTGATAAGTGACTGAAGCCTTTAATTTTAATAAACAAAAGCATTTCTCTGCCTCCTCTAATTCCTACATTTTCTTCTTTCTGTATTTGACTTGCTAAAGAAACTGGGTCAGTGTTTGAAGAATATTCACCATCTGGATTTGTCTGTCTGCTTTCTTGTGGTGTCATTTCATGTGTTCCTTTTCGCATTGTATTTGCTGTACATAGAGGTTACCACTAGATGCTTATTTAGAGTCAAGATCAGCATTTCATAGCACTGGTGGTATAATGTCTTAAGTCCCACTTTTAGTGCCTCTAAGATTGATCAATGTGTTCAAGAGTTGAGAGCCTGATCTTTCCCATCAACTTTTTATCTAATGGTTCATCCATTATTATTTTTGCCTAAATTGCTTCACTAGTTAATCTGGCTTGTCAACTTGAGTGAACTGAGAGACACCTAGAATCGGGAGACTTCAGGGTGTGTTGATGAGATAATTTGCATGTAGAACAGTGGATTGAGGGGCAAGTCCTGCCTTGAGTGTGGGCAGCACTGTCCAATAGGTTGAGGGTCCAGAAGGAATAAAGGGTGGAAGGAGGATGAAGCAGCAGGAAAGCAAGTTTGATCCTGAGCTGGTGTGTCTGTTCTGCTGTTGGACTCTAGCCACACTCTTTCAAGCTAGTCGCTTGTCAAGCCTTCTCCAGGGAGTTTCCAAGCCTTTCCCAATTAGACTGGGACTGCATCATTGGCCCCTCAGGTTCTGAGGCTCCAGCTTCTTGAACTGGGCAGCTGCAGTTCCCCCAGCTCTCCAGTGTGCAAGAGAACACTTTGGTCTACAGTTTCAGACTGTGTAATCCAACTTGATAAATCCCCTTTTATAATATACATATGTGTGAGTTTGTTTCTCTAGAGAACCTAATACACTTCATTAGGTTTAGAAAATGATGATCTAATTACAGCACACATTGACAATTTGGGGAGTTTATTCATAAAGAGGAACTTTTCCCTCCTCATCAATAGGACTTTTGGTCAGTTTGTAGTTTATACAGGAAAGGCAGAGTAGATGCTTACTTCTTTCTTTTCAATTGCCAGTCTTCATAATTACTTTCAGTGATATCCAATGAGATGTTTTCACCCCCTCAGTTGGTATCCTTTTCCTTCCCTCTGCCTCTTTTAAAAGATAACTTTTAGCCGGGCGTGGTGGTACAAGCTTGTAATCCCAGTACTTGGGAGGCTGAGACCGGAGGATCGGGGTTCGCAGCCAGCCTCAGCTACTTAGTGAGGCCCTCCGCAACTTAGTGATGGCTGGGGGTGTAGCTCAGAGGTACGATGCCCCTGGGTTCAACCCCTGGTACCGCAAAAATATAAATAAATAAAAGATAACTTCTGAATTCCTAACACAGTGTTTAATGGCTTTAACTTCTTATACTCATTGTTCTTTTTGAGGCATAAATTATCACATCTTTAGCCAATCGGAGGTCCTTCATGTTGGCCATGGGGTCCTTTCATAGAGATCTTGGTTTCCAATATACCAAGATATCCCAGGTCAAAATAGTTTTTTTACTAAAAGTAGTTTTTTTGTTTTTGTTTTTCTGTGGAATCCTGATCCCTTTTAGTGGGGACTGGTATTAAAATGCTACAAATTGGCCCAGAGTGTGCTCATTGTATTTCATTAATTTGGGATACACAGAAATTTTCAAAATGTAACTTATTTAATTTAATGCTGGAAACATTTATATTGAAACCAGTGGTTAATACAATGGATATTCATTTTCTCACAGTTCTGGAAGCTAGAAGTGCAAGATCAAGGTTCCAGCAGTGTTGGTTTCTGATTAAGCCTCTCTTCCTGCTTGCAGATAGTCTCCTTCCTGCTATTTCTGCCCTTGGTTTTTCCTCTGTGTATACTAACACCAACCCTAGTGGATTATGGACCCACTCTTAGAACTTAGAACCTCATTTGCCTTTAGTTGCCTCTGTAAAGGCCCTGTGTCCAAATATAGTCACACTGAGGAGTAGGCCTTCAACACATGAACTGGGGGAAGGAGATTATTTAGTTCATAATACTCATTTTTTCATAGATTGCTATTACTTTCCAACTTTTTCAGTGAATAACGCTAAGAAGTTATTTTTGAAAAAATATCAATTACATGAATTCATATTGCTCTTTCTAATTCGAATGCAAATGTAAATTTAAAATTATAAGTTTTAACTTCTTTGATTTTTTTATATTTGAATCTTTTATTCTTTCACATTGAAAATCTTGGTTCCTAACAAGTGACATAATTACTTATTTGAATTACCTGATCATATACATGAAATAATTTCAAAATGATACCATTATTATCACTTCTACTAATTAAGATTAACATTTCCTTGACGCTCTATTTGTCTTGGGATATATTTCAAAAAGGTTATACAGTCTTTCTTTTTTTTTCTCCCTAGGGGCATTCTGCCTTTGTGCTACACTCCTAGCCCTATTTTATTTTTTATTTTGAAACAGGGTCTCAGTAAGTTGCAGAGGGCCTCACTAAGTTGTTGAGGCTGGCCCTGAAACTGCAATTCTCCTATCTCAGCTTCCCAAGTATTAGGATTACAGGCATGTGCCACCACATCCATCTCAGTCTTTCTTGACGAACTTGAAATCTTTTTCTCTGTGTGGTTTTGTTATCAGTTGGCATTCATTTGGGGTAAGTACTTTTGTTGATTACTTTAGGATTTCTTTTTCTAATTAATTTTTTAGTAGGCAAAACATCAAAGTTATTTAACATGAAATATTCAGAAAAGTCTTACCTTCGTTCTTGTTTTCTCTATCATATTTCCCTCTTTCTGCCTAGATTATTTTTTACATTAACTTTTAATTTATCCTGGGTTTATTTTTGCTAGGCTAGCAGGGTAGTTTTAACAATGACAATCTCAGTCCTATATCTTTTTATTTTTGTTTGTAGATATTCCACTTCTGTGCCTCATTGACTTTTATCTTTGTATTCTATATGTTCTAATGAAATTTGTCCTGGTTTTGTGTTTAAATTTTTCTTATTATCAAGCTCATTTTAAGTATATTTTTTTCTTTCATAGTACAAGCAACCTTAAAAATATATAGCAAACATAAAAGGTACTGTCCCTAACTGAATAGAATGGAGTCAAGATCTATTCTCTGAGATTTCACTAGTCACAATAAAACACTCCTTTTGGATAAGGGGAATACAGCAATGACAAGATAAATAAATAAATAAATAGATAAATAAATAAATAATAAATAAAAATATCCTGACAGAATCTTAATCTTCAGGGAGCTTACATTTTTAGTTAGGGTAGCTAGATAATCAGCAAATACAGGCGTGAATGTCTAAAATAAATATGTAATATGCCAGTTGTATTGCTTTCCTAGGGCAGCTATACAAAGTACCACCAATTGGTGGATGGAAATGATAAAAACTTATTCTCTCACAGTTGCAGAGGCTAGAAGGCCAAAATCAAGGTAACTGCCAGGCATGATTTCTCTGAAGCCTCTATGCGGGAGAGTTCTTCCTTGTCTCTTCTAGGATTTGGTCGCCCTAAGTCTTCATTGGCGTGTGGCAGGTTCACTGAGGTCTCTGTCTCCATCCTCCTATGCTCTTCTCCTGGTGGGTCTCTCTGTGTCTTCACATGGCCAGCTTCTTATAAGAACATCAACATACTGAATTAGGAGTCTGCCCTACTCCAGTGTGGCCTCATCTTAACTAATTACAACTCCAAGACACTATTTCCAGTTAAGGTCACCTTCTGAGGTGCTGGGGCTTAGGACTTCAATGTACTTTTTTTGAGGAATACTATTCAATGAATAACAATAGGTACTGGAAAGGATTACAAAGGAAAATAAAGCTGAGCAAGGAGGATAGAGATGATATGGCAGGAGTATCTGAGGAAGGTGACACATGATTTGATTCTGGACATATTTTTTAAGGTACATTTTTCAGAAATCATGGATAGATAAGATATATTATCTCAGTTTAAGCAACTGAAAGAATAAAGGTTCCATTTTCTGAGACATGAATAAGGATGTAGAAGCTTTGAAGGAGTAATCAAGTTTGGGGTTTTGATTAACTTTAAGATGCCGGATGGAAACACAATTGGAAGTTTTAACAAATGTAGACTCTAGCTAGAGAAGAGGCTTAGGCTGGAAATAAGTAGTTAGGAGACATTAGTGAAAGATGATATAAAAACCATGAATCTATGTGAGATCGCATAGAGAATGAGTATGGACAGTGAGTAGCACTAAAGTTTGGAGACTGGAAAAATAAAAAGGCACCAGCATAGGAAACTGGGAAATACTGGCCTGTGTGGCAGGAAAAGTGTCAAGGCACCTTGGAGCCTCAGATGACTGAGTATTTGAAGAACAACAGATACTGAGAGACCAAATAAAATGAGGGTGGGGATTGCCCATTGGATATGACAATGCAAAGGTCATTTGTGACCTTGACAAGAGCTGCTGACAAAAGTAGTAAGACCAGAACCTGGCTATTGTTAGGCTCACAAGGGAACAGAAAGAGAAGCATTGGGCACAGTGAGCACAGATGAGTCTCATGAGGTAAAGTTTTGCTAAGAAAGGAAGCACAGGAACAGCAAGTTAGCTGAAATGAAATCTGAGTTCAAAGAGTAGCTTTGGGGATGCCAACAGAGAGAGGGAAATTGATGATACAGGAGACAGGGGGACAGTTGCTGATGCATTCACGCAGATTCTAAGGTGTCTTTATTTAGAAGGTACCACTCCTTGTCTACAGTTCATCTTTAATAACAACAGGGAAGCTAGAATATTAATGTGGATTTAGTTGTAGGTAAGTTTGATGTTTTGGTGATACAATCATGTGAATTACTTCTGTTTTCTCAAAGAAATAAGAATCAGGAGCATCAACTGTAAGTAAGTTCTTTAAATTAAGGTCAAGATGGAGACTTCAACATATACACTCACTTACTTTAAAATAGCACAGTGAAGGCAGGGCATGGTGGTGCACACTTGTAATCCCAGTAATTGGGAGGCTGAGACTGGAGGATCCAGGTTCGCAGCCAGCCTCAGCTACTTATTGAGGCCCTCTGCAACTTAGTGAGACCCTGTTTCAAAATGAAGAATAAAAATATATAGCTGGGGGTGTAGCTCAGAGGTAGAATGCCCCTGGGTTCAATCCCCAGTACTACAAAATAAATAAATAAATAAATAAATAAATAATAAGTGATGGCTTATTACTTATTTTCTATACTCATGCACAAATCTATATTATATTTTAAAAGACTCTGGAATTTTCCACTATGAAAGTTTATATCAGTGTTTCTTTAAGAAGATAAAAAAGGCATTGTAATAGGGATGATTTACTTCATCATATAAAATTTAAATGTTGCTTTTTGGGATTTAAAAAAGAAATGCTCATTATAGATATGATGAGCTATAAGCCAAACTTTTATAAAACTTTGATAATTCCTTCTACCATAAAAATGATCTATTTCAAAATAAAAGAGTTTCATTCATTTCTACTCATCTGGGTAAAAATTACTACAGTAACTGAATCAAGCAGAAAATACAAGAAAAAAAAATGGAAATATACCACTCACCAAATTAGTAAATGGAAGCAAACAATAAAAACTAATTAAAAACAAAACTTCCCTATAAGGTAGTACCAGTTAAGATTTCTATTGGTAGATTAAGAGGGAAACTACTATTACATCCAAAAGAGATGGTTTTTATTTTATTTTCTGTGACAAGTATACAATCTACAATTTATCAAAACAAAGCTCCTGATAGGAGCATATTCTTGGAAATGAGAATATTCTTGGATAAAGCATTTCTAACAAAAATTCTCAAGGGATGTATTATTTTTAGTCTTTCAAAATTTGCATCTCTGTCTATATTGACATTTGTAGGTCACATCCCTGATGGCCTCATATGACCACACTAAGTGTGTGTGTGTGTGTGTACGCGCGCGCACGTGCGCGTGCACGTGCGCGCACATGCATGTTCCAAAAAGAGAATAGAACATAAAAAGTTTGTTGTTGGAAAAAAATTAGATGGTTCTGGCTTTGAGGAGTTCAGAGTCTGGTTGAGACCGTACAGTGAGGAGAAGGACGCACAGATTTTCTGTAAATGAGTATGAGTTAACATACATACAAGTACAAGTTATCACAGCAAAGTGAGCTCCTAAGTGCCTGGCACTGAAGTAATGCCAATAGAGGAAACTACACAAAATTTAGTTGTAATAAAGTCCCAAGTACAGCTTTCTCAGCAGTGTTTAAAACTGATAACCACTCCTTCTTTGGTATTCTCGCTTAGATTTTGTGATACTACTATTTGCTAAATTATGCTTCCTCTCTTACTTATTTTGTTGTGTTGTTGTTTGTTTGTTTTACTGGCTCTCTTTCCTCCCAGGAAATGTCTTGGTTATTGATTCTCTTCTTTGGCAACAACAAAAGAGATGGCACTGCTGTATTAATCATTGTTCTAAATACAATATATTGTTTAATCCTCACAATACCCCATGATGTATAGAGAATATTACTACTGTCATCTGGCAGGGAGGAAATGGAACTCAAATTACTTGCCCATGTAATTTGCCCAATGCTTTTTTAATGTTTCTGGGCTCTTCTTTTTTAGCATAAAGTCTATTTCTTATTTTTTAAATATAACATTTTCTTTTTCTGGATACGAAAGTAATTCATGAGTGTCTTAATGAGGACTTGGCTCACACAATTATGGAGGCTGAGAAGTGCCAAGACCTGCAGTCAGCAAGCTGGACACCCATGCGAGTCAATGGTATGGTTCCAGTCTGAGTGCAAGTCCAAAGGCAAGAGAAGAACAACCCATGTCCCAGCTTGAACAGTCGGGCAGAGAAAGCAAATGTTTTCTTGTTCAGCCTCTTTGTTCTGTTTAGGTCTGTAATGGATAGGTGAGGCCCACTCACCTTGGAGAAGGCCATCTGCTTTACTCCACCTACTGATTCAAATGTTAATCTCATCCAGAAAATATCCTCCCTGACAGACCCAGAATATCCCTTAACCAAATATTTAGGCACCTGTTAGCTTCGTCAGGTTGACACTTAAAATGAACCATCACCATAT